>JANBPK010000093.1:0-52783 GCA_027579435.1 Candolleomyces eurysporus
ATATTGATCACTGCTCCCGCTCCTTCCAAATTTGGTCACGTCAACACTTATTGACTTAGCGGATCGCTCATCAATTCTCGAAGCCACCAATTGCTTCGTGAAGTCTTCTGCTTAGCGAGTGTCAGGGCAAATTCCCTTGTAATGTGCACAACTCCCTCTAACATCGTACCTCGCCAGGTCAGGCATGCTAGTTAGACTTCGAATAGTATCTCTGCATTTCAGATACGTTTGCAAGACCTTTACGAACTTAAAGTGTCGTCGCAGAACCGTCTTACTCAACATTCCTTTGTTCTCTAGGGCGTCTGCTTAGTTGGCAATCAGGGATAACTCCAACTCTTATATTTCCCTTCCTTCAAGAAGATCCCTTTAATTATCTATGTCGATTCGCGGACTCTACAAATAGATTCGTGAATTTGAGAGGGTGTCTACGCAGACGGCGTATCGCCAGTATTCCTGCCGAATTTCACCATCCAAATCACCATTTACTAGAGCGTCGTCAAAATCATGGACTACCAGAGTACCAGCAATGGTAGTACCTCTGGATAGACTTGTGTATACAGCCTGGAAACTGCAACTTTCCACAATATCTACGACATTTACCTCCCGTGTTTTACCCTGTGATGAATAGTCAGTCATAGCGAAGTTTGGCAGGCAAGGCACCTGATTTTGTGCAATGCAAACATACTGGTCAGACGGTAGGCGAGCCTCTATAGACTGGCTGATCTTGGTTAGGGGAACTACATTGAGGGGTAGGTTTGTTAGCTTTACACGTTTTGGCAGCTTGATCAGCTCAATGTATAGGACACCAAGCACCTCGCGATGATTGCTGGAGCTCACATTGCTAGAGGTCCAACTTACAACACGCGCCTCCTGGCCCCTTGTAATACACAACTCTGTTGTGTCATTGTATCGGATAATGACTGGCATCCCTAAGCAGATTTTCAAGCACCCCGGTACCTGCTCACTTGTATGAGGGGGTTGCTCCCACAGGACGTTTCTGACTGCCTGAGAGACATGACTTATGCATGCATATACTCTGTTTCCTTTGGATCTTTAGGTCTCCGGGTGACTCAACTTATCGATGCTATAGAATTCAGTGACAGATTGTCCACTCTCAGCTGCAAAACGCAGGACATTGCAGTCATTGGATTGGTCCTTCACGTGATTACGAGCAGTAATAATTGAGACATTTTTGAACGGTTCCTTGTCCAGAGATAGTGAGCGACTGCCTGGCACTACTCTACTGCGAATCAGGGCTATATCATCGGGTGTACAGCTGTAGTATCTCAGGTTCTCCAGTGCTTGTCGAAATGCAATTTCCTTGGTTGATCTCCGGTCTGGCGCATATTCTGTTTGAGAATGACGACTTTAGTGAATTGCAACCATATCAACTTCCCAATGGTGGTTTCTTGCTCACCAATAGACTGACAGGGTGTCTGATGAAGAGAAACAGAGCAGCTATACAGGGAAATTCCCTGGGCAGGCGGAAGTTGCGCAAAATCACCCGCTAGTATGACATTGAGACCTCCAAATGGTTTTTCATACATTTGAAGTACTTCACAGATTCTGGCACTGATACGACATAAGTCTCGGCAAGATAACATTGAGTTCTCATCTAGGAAAATGTATCCACATCTCACTAACCCCTTGAGAACTTCATCCAAGGAACTGAGTGATTCCCCAGCCATTTTTCCTGTTCTGAGCCCAAGAAAGGAATGGTATGTTGATCCACCTATTTGTGCAGCCGACGTTCCCATAGGCCCGAGCAGGACTAAGCGGTAAGGTTCATTGCAAACTTTGAAATATGATTCCAGTGCTCTAATGACCTGACTCTTACCGGTCCCTCCCATGCCCCCCAAGTGCATTAGGAGTTGTTCTGGAGCAACACAAGTAGCGTGGTTAGCCACAATGTTGAACGCCTTTCTCTGCTCTTTGTTCAAAGAAAACTGTGTTGCAAGCAAGGACTGATGGATCTGACGAGCCTGGAGCTCATGTAATGTCTATCTATTGGTAGATGTACTGTGATACCTCAAGATCTAAATGGAACATTGTTCAAAAGACATCTGCATGGCTGACTGGAAGGGGAGCGGGTAGGCTAAGCTACAGTACTACTGTCAGATGCTGGTGAACGTCATCAAAAATTCCGCACCACCCATGGTAACCGGACACAGGGGTGGAAACACCGTGATAGTCATTATCAACAAGGAATTGGACCTGGCTCGACAGGGCTCAACTGTATTCTTCCCCGGATTGACCTGGTAAGATGTGTGGATAATCATGCTCCAGTTGCGTTAACATCATAATTTGGGACAACTCGACTGAGGCAGAAGTCAGATTCATGGAGCGAAGGTGAAGATAAAAGACAGATGTTGAAATCCACAGTTCTCCAGTTCCGCTCCACATGTAACAGCCACAGCACCGTTAGGAAAATAACAAAACTGCGCAACCTGTCTGCTCTGCCATTGGATGCTGTCCTGGCACAGAGGCAGGTCCATACAAGATGGCGATCTCTCAACCAACGCTGGATGTTATGCGGTTCCAGACGCTGTCCACGAGCATTACAAGGCCTGTCGGTGGAAAATAAATGAATGTTGGATGAAGTGTAAATTGAGCGATTGTAATGTCGCTTACCAACAAACACGGCAAGGACTGTCATTCTCCCATAAGATTATGCCGACGCCTTGCTGTTGCAAGAGATGGAAAGATTCTGTTGGAGTGAGACCACAGGCGGGCATTGTAAAATCAGGCGCTGGTAGGCCCAAGCCGTAGCTCGTGAAGCAAGTTAAATGGATGTCGGGGGAGGGAAGAGTTTCAGTCCTTGTCTTGCCCAATGATTGCCGGTTCCACGATTGTAAAGAACGTGGAGTAGACCCTCACGTGGTAGTGGCATTGGTAGCAAGCCCGGTAGACCGTTCGTTCCTGGTCAATTCCAGTGGTTAAGTCAAGGGTGGGGAGGACTACAGCCCATGGTCGGTGGTACAGTAGATGGCGCAAAGGTTGTTAGGGACCTCTATATTTACAAAGATTGGTTCCCATTGAATACTACCCACAATGAAAACAATCTCGCTCCATTCTGGCATTGACAGTCATCATATGAACCCAACCATCCCTCTATAATCCCGTTCTCCCTATCAATGCAAAACAGGTCCAGCGTGGCATTGATATGATCCTCGTGGGACTGATCTTTTTTGAATGCGTCAAGCTCAAAAGATATCTCAGAGCATAGATAGATTTTGTTGAGGTTCACTGAATCAAGATAAGAACAAGATGAGGGGGGNAAAAAAAGGAGCTCACGATAAAAGCCACAGGGATTAATTCGGTTACCGCAATAAACCCGAACCTGTTCATGATTGTATTGAACGAACTCTGCAATTGGATGTCCGAGTGGGTCGGAGGAGAAACAGAAGCATGTCCATAGAAGGTTTCGGGATTGGAGGAGCCCAAAACGTCAGATGGGGAAAGCCAAGTGCAACCACCGTCGTTGCTGGTCTTCAACTCTGGCCTGTTAAAGGTGACGACATTGAAAGGTTGACAAGAAAAGGAGAACTCACCAAGGCACATGGAAAAGTTCTTTTTTTTTTTTTGGTGGAGCTTTGTGTAATTACACATGGGCATTTTCGGGGGCTCAGAGGCAACCTAATCATGACCAGCTAGGGGGGGGTATATAAAAGAGGGTCCACGACGGGGAAATGTCCTTTACGCACAGCTATCTAGCTAGTGTGGGGCTCTAGCTTCTCAGCCAATACCCACTAAAACCCTGCTCTTATTCCTCCTTTTTCCTGTCTTTGCCTCCCAAGTTAGGTCCTCATTTGAGTTTACTACGTCCCACCATTTTTCTATTATCAGTTCTATATCTTGGGACTCTCTTTGTTTGCGTTGTGGGGTTCCTTTTTGGGAATATCTTGCAGCCAGGATGTCATGTCTCAGGGTGCGGTCCAGAGTAGCTATCCATCAGTTTCACACTTCTCTTTTTGTGGGGGCCTTGCTCATGTCCCTCTCATTTTGTATTACCCATTCGCATCTTAGTTTCCATATGAAGAATGCTGCTTCTGAGATAATTGTAGAGTATAGTCTGTTCGCACCTGGTTGCTTAGTGCCATGGTCCGTTCTCAGGTTAGATATTCCACAGCCCAGGATGGTTCCAAAGGTAACTCGGGGCCATGGGATTCTCTTCTTCTCCATAAGTTCACGTACAATACCCCAGATGATTTTCTGGCCAGTGTATTCACATTCTGTAAGAATATGCTCCATGGACTCTGTTGTATTACATGGAGTACAGATTGCTCTTCCTTCATAGCCAGTCATTTTTTCCCAGAAGTGGCCGCATGGCATAGCACCATGGATTATTTTCCAAAGGAATTGCCTGGATTTCTTATTTGGGATGGTGCTGCTTTGAATTGATGCCCAGATTTGTTCATTATTTGGTAGAGAACCTGTCCTTGAGTGTGCATTGTGTCTTGCAATGTCTAGGTTCTCTTTTGTGGTCCTCCTTTCTTTCTTGACCTGCTGCTTCTCTCTTCTGATCCCTTTATATAGAGAGGCTTGGGTTGCACACTTTAGACTCATGCCTTCTACTCTGAAGTTTGGGCTAATTGATAGGTCAACTCCCCTGGTAGCACATGTCTCTCTTGCACCATTGTTTGCTAGTCTATCTGCCCCTTCATTTCCTTCCATTCCAGAGTGGGCTTTCACTTTCTCAAAGAAGGTTGCTGCCTGCCGTTCCCTTATCTTAGCTAGTATGGGTTCTAGAATCTCCCTGTTGCTAAAGCCGATCCAGTCTGACTCCTCTGCCTCAATTGCTGACTCAGTTACCATCTGTATTGTTATCTGTGAGTCTGACTTTATAACAATTGGGTTCTCCAATGGTGTCTCTTGTAGTGCTAGCAAGACAGCTAAACTCTCTCCAGTGTTATTGGTTTGGGGTAAATGGCATGGAACACTACAGGCTATGTTCCTATCATCATTCTTTCCAAACCATATTCCAGCCCCTGCTCTTGCTTCCTCTGTACCAGTGTCAAGGCCTGAACCATCTGTGTACACTTCATCTGCTATATAGTAAACCTCTTTACTTGATTCTGGTATTCTTATCCTATTCATGTCATTGTCCATGCATAGGCTGGGTGGTGGGGCTGAAGTAAATACTCTGATAGTACTTGATAAGTTGTTTGCCCTATTCCTGGGGAGGATGCCATTCAGCTGTTCTCTCTTATTTTCTTGCTCTTCATCTCTTTTTGGATCTGGGATCCAGGTCTTATGTAGTGAGATTAGTGTCCTTGATCCATGGATTCTGCATCTCAGAGGGTCAAAGCAGCCTTTTGCTTCATCTGCTATACATATGGTGCATGGCCTTCTGTCATCTGGTATATCTTCTATTTCTCTAATTCCATGCATATCCAGATGGGAGACAAAATCTGACATCTCACCTACTAGTTGGATGCTATGGTTTTGCTTCTGGCAGCATGACCAAAAGTTATTTGCTGTGGTTTCAGCTGGGTGTTTAGATGCTGGATGGTGCCAGATTGGCATTTGACTTTTGACTCTCTCTGAGGGGTGGTTTGTCCACAGTCTAGCTCCATACTTGTCTGCTACTTTAATCATTCTCTTTAGGTTCTCTGGGGTACAGCCTTTGCTCATGCGTGTGGTGGGCTTCCATGTTTGGAGGAAGGTGTTGATGGTAGCTTTCTTGTCAATCTCCCCATACTTAGTGGGTATGTTTTTGGCTAAAAGCTCATCAGCAATGAAGGCCCATCTTGGTCTATCATCAAAATTTAGGTACTGTTGGAGTCTCATAAGGTCTATGGCCTCATTCCGGGCTTCAATATCTAGAAGCTTTATTCCCCCTTTGTTGAAATCAAGATGTAGGGTATCCCTGCTTATGTGTGGGGTTCCATTACCCCAGATGAAATCTTGGACCATTCTATTTAGCCTTTTCAAAACATTTATAGGCATTCCTTGTACCCTTGTTCTGAACTGGGTCCGGCCACCAATCTCCATACTCACTATAAGCCTCTTTCCTTCAAATGTTGGGTGTGCTTTGGCCCACCTTTTCAGAACTTCTTCTATTTTTTCAATAGTGGGGGTCCACACTCCTTCATTGTCAACTCCATTCCCTATGAAGGCTCCTAATGCTCTAACAGGTTCTCCTTCCTTGGCAATGTGAATACCTGGTGGGACTTTGCTTTGATTTTGTGGGCTTCCTCTAGCTCTTATGAATTCCTCTCGGAAAGTTCTGGGTCCTATTGGGATAATCTCTGTTTTATTGGTATTAAACTTGGCACCGGAGGCCAGACACCATTTTCTCAGTATGGTGTTTAGGGTTTCCAAGTCGTCTTCCTCAGATAGGTAGATTGTGGTGTCATCTGCAAACATTGATATAACTAGTCTTTTACTAACATTTGGTGTTTGTATTCCCTTTAGGTCTGATTTTCTAATCATCTCTGCTAGGGATTCAATAGCAAAGTTGAAGAGCAGGCATGACAGTGGGTCCCCTTGTCTCACTCCTCGAGTAACCTTGAAGGGGGTACTAGGCTCACCATTTATCATCACACATGTGGTGGCCTTGTCATATAGGGCTCTTATAGTGTTTACGAACCTCTGGGGGAAGTTCATTTTCTCCAGAGTCATGTACAGGAAGTCATGCATTATTTTGTCATAAGCCTTTTCTTGGTCTAGGAGGACTAGCATTCCCTGGATGTCACCCAAGTTTCCATAGCTGATGACGGTTCTCATTAAGTCTGTCTGATTTTCAATACGTCTCCCTTTCATAAAACCTGCCTGGTCTGGATGAATCAGATCTAATGCTGGTTTGCTTATCCTTTCAGTCAGAACCTTTGTCATAATTTTATAGTCTGTGTTCAACACTGTGATTGGTCTGTAGTTTGCTATATCCGTCCTGTCATTTTTCTTATGGATTGGGCACATCCATCCGCTTGCAAAGTGGGTACCATCCTCAACCCCATTCTCTGAGATGTCATTGAATAATAGGCATAACAGGGTTGCAGCATCATCAGGGGGCTGTTCTGGTTCCGATTCATCATTCTTGGAGAACTTGGTAGTCATGGCTTTCCAGAATTCAGTTGGGATACCATCTAGCCCTGGTGCTTTTTCGTTTGCTGAGTTGAAAATTGCTTCTCTAACTTCCTCTTCTGTGATGGAGGTGTTGAGGNTTTTCAGTTTTTTCAGTAGATAGTGACCGATTAATCTTGCCAATAACTTCAGCCATGATGTGCTCTCTCTCTGGTCTCTCTGTTTCTGAGCAGATGCCCTCCAACTGAACCCTTTCATGATATTCTTTTGCTATGTTGGCCATCTTTCCTGAGTCATACTCAAGGCCTCCATTGCTACCAGTTCCTGGTCGTTCTAAGGCTGGGATATAGTCTCTTGTCTTAACTTCTCTATTTGCTCTAATCCATGTTTTTCCCACCTTCTCGCTCTCCATTGAGTATTTTAGGTGCATTGCTTCTCTCAGAGAGGTGTGGTGTCTCAATTGGAGGGCTCTGAGTTCCTCCTCTATTGCTGCTGCTTGTTCTTTCCTTGTTAATTCATCCAGGGATTTTGAGTTTGTGACTCGTCTGAGCTCTGCTTCCTTCTCTCGGATTGTCTGTTTCATTTTTGGTACTTTTTCTTTTACCCATTGCTTAGCTCTCTCTGTTGCATCAGACTTATACTTTGCAAAAACCTTCTGGGGACTGGGGTTGTTTGGTCTATTGGCTCTTTTTGCATCTGTGATTGCTTCTTGCAGGAGGTCCTCCATGGATCTCATGAATTCTGCATCTTGTATGGCATAGAGGGGAATTGTCCATCTCCCTTCTCCTACCTTGGGGATGCCAGGGTCAAAATATTGTGCAGAAACAAGCTTATGGTCGGACATAATGCCATGGTTCGTTATTGTCCATTTCCTAGTCGTCTCATACATTTGTCTGGTAACATATATACGGTCTATCCTGGACTGTACCTCTGTTGCAGACTGGAGGAAGGAATAGGCTCTCTCATCTGGGTTGTCATTGCCAACCATCAACTAGATTTAGCTGGCTCTTTAGTTTCTGCAGTTCTTCTACGGCAGCCATGTCATCTTTGTGCGCAGGAATCCTGTCTAGCGCATCCTCAACTATATTGAAATCTCCCATCATGAAGTCTGGTTTCGGTATATTTTTTCTCTTGAAAATGTTTGCAAGTTCTGTCCAAAAAGTACAGTTTTCGCCTGGTGAGTTTGGTGCATAGATAGCCAGGAAGGTTCTCTTTGACTCGCGGCTATTCCTCCATGGGATTTGGACCAAAAGAGCTCTTCCAGGGACGAGCTCCCAATATGAGGACTCCTTCCATGCAACATGCTGACGACTAAGTATGATTGCGACCCCTGCTGCATTTGTTTGGCCTCTCAGGCTTGAGTTTATTATGAAGAGACGTCGTTCGAAAACCTGGTTCAGGCGAGTAACTTCACTTTTTGTTAGGTGGGATTCTTGTATGGAGAGGACAGCAAGGTGGTTCTGGAGCATCAATCGGTTGATGTGGCCCCATTTTTCTGACGTCGAAGCAGATCCCCCACCTCTTATATTTAAAGATGCAACATGTATGTTAGCTCTAAGTTTTTTCCTCTCAAGTCTAGCTTTCTTTGGCTCAAAGAAGTCTCTAATAGTATTCGGTGTTTTCGTTCTGCGTTGAATATATGTGGTGTCTGATTTTCCATTTTTATGGAGTCTACTTTCCTTAATTGCAGCTCTCGTACTATTATGAGGGTGTTGTCTTACTGTTTCGTGTGTGGCTGTAGCCGTAGTGTTCATCGATAGTTCCTGTTGGTTCGTTTGGGTTGTTTTTACATTTCTGGAAGTCTCGGTACAGTCTCTAGAATTTATACTGCTGTACTTGGAGGTGTTAACAGGGCCTCGACTGTCACCGATCTCCACAGGTAGGTCATTGAGGGCTCCACCGACAGCCGAAGATGTGCCCCCTCCCTGACCTGGGAGGCACAAACCATTACCAGGGGGAGANGTAACCAAGAGAGATGGAGAGAGGAGGAGCAGCGGTTGCATATACTTTCCAGGTCGCAACCAGAACACTGGGAAGGGGCCTATTTTGCGTCCTGGGCTACCTTGGTGTGGACTATGTCATATTGACTGTGCCGACGTGCGGCCCGGCTCGTCCAAGACCTAAATAGGTCTCCGGGTGGGGAGGCCTACGAAAGGTCTCCCATGTGCCCCGGCTTCCTCTTTCCTGTCCTCCGTGGAGTCAGTAGATTGGGAGGAAGCCAGACTGGGGTTTGGGTACTGTGAACTTAAACTTTTGTGTTTCTGATTCATCTCGATTGAGTCATGCCACCGTAAGGAAGGAACAGATCACATTGGGGGCACGGGCTNGGGTAACAGAAGGATGTGGGAGTGTACAGTCGTATATAAAAGGGAGTCTTTGATACAGTCGAGGGATGAGAGAAAGAAAGGGGAAAGCATTGTGAAACAGAGAGGTATACAGGGTATGGAGAACGAGAAGGTAGGTCATAATGGGAAGACAGTACTATGGGGAAAGATGTCCATCAGAAGGGATGTGCCATACATACAGAGGACAACAACAAGAGTGTAATGAGTAGAGTGATAGGTAAGATGCAGGTGTTCACGAGAAGAGGAAAGGAAAAGGGGGGAAGATGCTAGGAGAGGGACCATATAGGGGCATCAGGATGGTGACAGAGATCAAAGCAGGTCTACCACTCCTCGTACTCGTTGTACAAGTTATCGCGCCAGTCGTAACTTCTAGAGGAGNCCCCCTTGTCCTCCACCTCGGCCCCCTCTTCCCCTACCACCTCTNCCCCCCATATCCTCTTCCACCATAAGCCGGGATAGAGGAGGGTGCGTAGGGGTCCAGGGGCCTTGAACTGTTCGTGTTNGGGGGGGATATCGTTGAAAGAGAAGGAGGCCATGGTGGGAGTGAGCGAGGACTGGGGTCCAGTGGTGGCAGGATGCCCCGCTGGGGAGGCTAATTTCTTCCTCTCGTCGGTAGCTGGGTCGTTGTCGAAGAAACCTGGGATAGTTTTAAAAGGGCATAGCCCTGTGGGGTGGTCGCATCCTTGGCAGATAATGCATCGGAAATCGGCCTTCTTCGGGCGGCCAATCCCCTTCTTGCTCGGATAGTAGGTCGATGTCTTGAGCCATCTACATCACTAAATCAATGAAACTCTGACAAGCACAGGTGTACATGGCGTATCGCTTACCAGCAATTACCAGCGATTATCAGCGATTATAAGGTTCCGTCAGCGGCGAAAATGCAATTATATGCGCTGATATTCAATTGTCAGCCTACAACCTTTTTAGTGATGTAATATAGTCGTCCATAACGTCGTGATTGTTCGAGGGGGGAAACCATGGATTCGGAAGACTGTTGTCATCTTGCCATTCTCCTTGATCTCGATGGTGCTCGCGGTAATGGACTCTGTGATAAACTCGGCCGCCTTGTCAGTAGTAACTTGAGCTGGGATATTGTTGCGGTTGGATTCTGCTTTGATCCAAGTCTGGAAACGTGGGTCCGCTAGGATGCGGGAGCTAACAACCCCAGCCACAAAGGTCTCATTCTCGAGGTGGCAGGGACTACAAAGCCCACGAGTGTCATGAGGTACGTAGAGACTGGGATGGTTGTCGGCCAAGCAAAGAAGGTCAGGTCCGGGGTAGACCAACATTGCTTGCTCACTAGTGTGTCGGCTTGATTGGAAAGTATTCCTGTGACGGTGAAGGGCTGGGGAAGGGTGGGGAATTTGGTAATGGCGAGCTCACTGGGGGTGACGGTAGGGTCTTCCGAGATCCCGATGACTGAGGTGATAGTAGGAGAGAGCTTCGCGACGTAGGATGCGGAGAAGCCTTTGGTGGGCTTGGCGTAGGCAACCATGATGAGGACAATGGGGCCTTCGAGAGAGTTCCAGACTTCTTTGGTGTCCTTCGTTATGTTGCCAGCGAGCTTCTTGAGAGAGAGGCCATATATCTTTGGAAAACCGTCGCGGGGGGTGGGAGTGAGCTTGTCTTGTGGGAGGGANGGGGATAACACCTTTAACAAGGGGGGGGAGGGGCGGGGAGGGTCTCCTCGATGTTGGAGGTGGAGGCCGTCTCTGGGTCTTCTAATTTGGGGTCCAGGGTGTTGTCGCGGGAAAGAAAGATATCGAAGTCTGAAGGTAATGCTCCAGTGGCCTTATCTTTCCCCTTGCTTTTACCCGGAGGGGCGGCAAGGGCAGCGGTCTGTTCATCCAGCAGGAGGCTTGTTAGTACTGTCTCTGTATGGAAGTTCCTAAGAGAAAACTCGCCTCGACTGGGGTAGCCAGGTCCCAGGTAGTGGAGGCGGTGTGTGCCTGTTGCTTCGGGGTGACTTGGGGGGAGACCAACTCCTCCACTGCATCGTCTGTATCCATGTCGTCCTCCCTCGCGGCCCTCTTGGTTGGGGAGGGAGAGGGTTCGATGGCCTCGACGTCATTGACTCGCCGTTTCGTGGCCTGGGTGGAGGTAGGTCCGTTCTGGGGGGCAGAGGAGGTCTTCATACGCTGCTGGAAAAATTCTTCAATCTTTCTTTCAACTACTGCTCCAGCGTCGGTCTTCATTGTCACCTTAGGTGGGGCGGCAGGGGGGAGGTCCTTTGTCTCCTTGGGAGCAAGGGTGGCAAAGGAGTTAGCGGAGGGATTCTTGTTTGCTTTCGGTGCCATGGGTATTCAGAGTAGGAGGTGGGAGGGGGGTCTTTGTTCGTGAGTGGGCGAGTTTGTGGTGTATGGCGAGCTCCTACAGAGGGGACGCGTTATTTATCTTCTTTCATTTTCTGCCTCGTTCTCTCCTCGTGGTAGTACGCGCGTACACATTTCTAGATGATTCTGGAGTTCAAGGTGAGTAAAAGGTCCATCCTTTGTCACGGGGTGACCAGGCGGGGGGGGAAGGAGGGGAGGTGACGCGTACCGTAAATGGTGGTCGCGTTCAAACACCATGAAAGGGTGTTCAAAGTAAAGTGCAAGAGGCCCTCTATCCCTTTATCAAAGGAAGTAGGACGATATCTGGAGCCGTCGATGATAGACGACGTGGCCAAGGTTGGGGTATGGTGGCGTGGCACAGTCTCGGCGGGGCGCCCTGGCTTTGAAGGGGCTTCTCGGGTGCGGTTTCTGGTGTGTCTATCCAGAGTGTCTCTGTTGGGGGGCAGTCGGTTATGACCTGAGGGCCTGTGTCGACGGCGGTGAGCAGAGCTCGTCGCTGGGGACAACGGATGGACCCAGTCCTACCCACGCAAAGCGTGGGAAAAGATCCGACCATGGTGGTTATGGATCAAGGAGCCCCCCACATGGAAAAGTTCTTCCCTGGCAGGGTCCAGTAGCATTAGGTCGGGGCACTGCCGTTGACATGATGCCCACTCCTTGATCTTTGCCAGCTGAATGGCGTCCATGAAGGGTAAGTAGGTAAGGAGGTAGGAGGCGGAAGGTGATGCAGGCGGAGAACACTTTTAGTTGGCCAAGATATTGGTTACCAATTATATAGAAATGATGGGAGACAATGAGACCTCAGAGCAATTGCTTCGGATGCATTCCGGGCCCCAAAAAATATGTATCAACATTTGCAACTGGCTTATCAGCATTTTGCAGAGCCTTCAATAGGTTAAAAATCACCTGGGGTTGGACGACGCAAGGGAATTGAAATGCAGGCAATGATGATTAAAAATGGCGATTGCGTGGAGACCCCTGGCGGCTCGTAAGAACACTAGTGATACATTGTGGTGCCTATCAGTAGAGGGGATAGAATAGGTCTTTACAAACGACAGTACACTTTTTTCCAACTGGCTGAATACGCAGCTGAGATCGTATCACTATTGAATGCGGTGCTGCATGCTGGAAGACAAGGCCTACAAAACATCAGTTTAGGGTTGCTGAGAGCCGGAAAGGACAAACTTGGCGATGTATTCCGAGACATATGTGATAAAGGCACGTCTGTCGTCCCAGGACACTACCAACTGCCAAGGCGGGTTCAGGGAATGAAGATTGCCATGGAGCGCGGAATGGGCCAGGACACGAGATGTAAATGCCTTACTATTCTCAAATGTGAAGCTTAAATCGCGGCAAAACGGGTGGTGTGCGTACGTACATATTTGACTCGTGGCAAGGCATGGTACATCCAGCAACGCCTGGCAAAAACAAGATACAGCCAGCCCGGTTCTCAGCAGCATAAGAAAAAGGTGCTAAGTGTAACTACTGGTGGAACTGATTGAGATAGGAAGAGCAGTGACGAACGTGGAGTCAAGACGTAGCGCGCTCGTTGTGCCCTACGTCGACTGTCGACGATCCTCATTGTCATTGATGCCCGGAGCTCTCCTGTCTTGCAACCTATTGAACAAGTCAGCGCTGTTGGGGTGGCGATTGTCTTCCCTACACGGCCTAGGAAGACTGACAATTGTTCAGAGGCGCAGAAGGAGATGGTTGAGGTACAGGAACTTACCAATACACCCTACAACAGAGGAAGGGGGGCGGCATTGAGAGACGAGAGGCGGCCGGGTTCAAGCGATCGCACTGCGACGTGGTGGTGTTATTCGGTGGGGCACTGGCGAGAAGTGACATATTAGTTGAAATTCGATCTAAGTACGCGGATATCACAGGAGAGAAGCATGACAAACGTTTGTGTTGCAGACACCAAGGGTGGCAAAATCCCATCCCTTGGGAACCACTGCTGAGAAAGTCTCAGACATGGAGAGGCTGTTGAGCATGCTGTTGACATGGGCGTTTCAGCTGCCCCGTGTGCGCAATGCTGACCATCAATATGGTTGGGACAAGCAGTTCTGCAGAACAACAAGGACAACGTTATGTGAGGGGGCATGAGAAACATTGAAGAAA
Organism: Candolleomyces eurysporus; assembly: GCA_027579435.1. Lineage (NCBI taxonomy): Eukaryota > Fungi > Basidiomycota > Agaricomycetes > Agaricales > Psathyrellaceae > Candolleomyces > Candolleomyces eurysporus. Next base: position 13,826 of record JANBPK010000093.1, read on the forward strand.
GACGTACTTGTCTACGAGCGTCAATGACTGTGTCGAGGACGGAGAGCAAGGTTTCAAATCAAGAGGAAGAGAAGGGACATCTACAGGGAGGGGGGAGGGGCATAAATTGGGTGGAAAACGGGAACGCTGAGGTGGCGGCATTGCTCGGGAGAGATGTGGAAGATGGTAGGCATGAAATGAAAGGAAAGAAGACAAAAGGCGTTGAATATTTCAGTTTCAGGGGGAAAAAAAGGAGAAAGGAAGGGTGAGACAGGAAGTAACAGCTTAATTGCTAAGCGAAAGGATGGCATGTAAGTGGACAGGATGACATGTAAGTGGACAGGAACACACGGTAAGCAAGGGCGGCAGACTTAACAGGATACAAGTACCAGAGATATAGGCCTCGGAACAGCTCAAAAGGGTTGAGTTTAAAGGGAGGTTTAACCAGCCTGTGACTTCTCTGGTCATGGCCAGCAATCTAGATGCCGATCTGCCAAGGAAACGTCCGAAATACAGACAAGCTTTGAACGGGTACTCCTCAAGATTGGCACCGCAAGATTGCACTGTATGGTACGACCAAGTCAGAACGGAGGGGTTTGCCATTACGCGTGGTAATTGATCAGGCGTCTCGGTAGTGGTTGGGATAGATGTTGTTGAGCAACAGGTCCTGCCCATGTACAAGAGCAACATGTTCGGTCTGTTAGACATCAAAAGGGCTGACTGATGGTTAGTTCAAAATTTGAACGAGAATGAGGGATATGTGAAATGTACCTGATAGAAATATCTCAGTTCTCCAGCAAGAGGGACATAAGGACTCGCAAAGACAAGATTAGAGAAAATGTTGTCACTGAGCAGGGTTGGACCTCACGACCTCTTGATAACTCATCACATGCTTACAAGTCACAGGATCTAATATTGACCAGAAAGCTTAGCAACCCAACCTGCAGGCTACAAGTACCCAAGGTATAGGCCTCGGAACTGTGTCTCCTGGTGGGAGGCAATCTAGGCTGCTTGGCCTCCTCACTGCAATGGCAAGGATTGGCTTTTGTTCCTGGTACTTCCACTTTTTTTTAACCTCCTGCATAATTGGGGCTAACTTTTTTCAAAAGCTGCTGCTGCTGTGCCCGCCCCCTCCCCTGTTCCTGGTACGTCCCCCTTTTTCAACCTCCTGCCTAATTGGGGCTAATTCTTTTTTTGGAAGCTGCGGCCACTCCTGCCATTGTCCCTGCACCCTTGCCCTCATCTGCTGGTTCCAGCGGTGGCATGCCTGCATCCGCTGCAGCAGTGCCCGGTTCGTCAACTGCCACCCAAGACAAGGGCAAGGTCAAGGTAGAGCCAACCTCGGATGGGCTCAACAATGGGTTCATATGCTCACGCTGCAAGCAGGGGTACAGCGTGCCTTGTAGCTCTGACAACATGTGGTATGTTGTCACCCAGGGTTGCCAGGTTGGCGTCTTCCATGGCTGGTAAGTTGTGTTCACCCATGTCCCTTGCCTCTCAATGTCTGATCACCCTGCAGGACCAATGTGCAGCCTCTCGTCATTGGCGTCTCCTGTGCCACCCACAGGAGGCCCTCAATGAAGGCAAGGTTGCTATCCGCCCTTTGGCCCATTTGTCGTCATCATTGTCTTTTTTTATACCCTGTCTGGCTTGATGTCTCTTTGTATGCTTTGAACTCTCGCTATTCTCGTCTCGTATTCTTGCATTGCTGCTATGTGTATTGTCTTGTTGCTTTCAGACTCACGTATGTTGATCTTGGACTTTGTATGCATCTTGAACTCGTATCTCGCTCTCTTTCTATTTGCACATTTTCTTGGACATCCTTAGATAATTTTTGGGGGGATCTTGCTGTATTGTGGTCATATCTGTACTAATGAAATCCTCTTTTTTTGCCCCGATAACCTGTGCTTTGCAACAAGAGACTTCAAAACTTAAGAAATCAGCTTCATAGATGGTAAGATAGTTCTCGGGTACGTGTAGACTACAAATCCTAACACTGGAAGATGAATGTACCCTTGTGGTACCCAGCGATACACTCTTTGACATCCACCATAATGCCAACTAAGAATTCCTTGAGCAACCTAATCAAGTGGTTCAACTGGTGATGCACTGGTTCTGTTTCCCTGTAATTCCCAAATTCGTTGAGGATATGTGCTCAATACTTGTGCAAGGGTGTCTGGATATTTTCGAGGCTGACGAGATGTTCGTTGATCTTGTCCTTGGCCTTTTCTATGTCCGTGTGGTCATTGATGAAGGTTTTGCAGACGCTGTTGATATATTCCCGATCTGATTTGCCTCCAACAAATGTGGAGAGCCAACCAGGAATAGTTCTGGCACAATCAACCCAGTAATACTGAGTGTCTTTGACTGGTTGTTTTGGGGTGGCACTGGTGTTGAGTGAGGCCTTCAATGAACTAAAAGAGTTACATAGTCAATAAATTAAGATTAGTAGTATATACCTATCAGGATGGTCCTTTCAATACTTTTCTTGTTGTTTACGGTTGATCTCATCTGCATTTCTTGTAAAGCAAACATTAGATTATTGTAGAGGTAGCAATTGGAGGTAATAATCACTTAAGATAATGGGCCTTACTGTAACCTTGCTGTGCTTCTGCTAAGGCATCTGCTGTGTGGTGCTTTCTGTTGCAACCCATGTCGAAGTGAGTGGTAGAAATAGTGTGACCCTGATAAAGTCGATCCGCTTAAGGCCCCAACTGTGTGTCGTCTGAGTTTTATTTTTTTGCTCGGCCTCTCAGATGAGTAGTATCGCTGGAAAGCTTGATTTTTGTAGAGAATTGTGGTTATATTATCCTGATTTATAGACCTACCTATGATTTTGTGTCAATTTTTTTTTTGTTTTTTGAGAACCGTAGGAAAGGAAGCCTGGCCATTACTCATCGTTGAATGCTGAGCCTCAATGTTCATTTTTCCTTGTCTTCCCTCACTCTCAACAGTTATGGCTAAGCCCATTGGCGAGCCGTTGTTCAGCTTTCCACCACCAAAGCCTATAACCAGGATCCCGGTAAGTCAAATAGGTTGCTGAGTGAGCCTATATCTGGAGTATTCATTGCACACTTTAGAACAAATCAGGTGTCAGGCTGAAGCCTCTCTGTGTACGTCCACAAGCCCAGCAACAGTTCATAGCCGAGTGTGGGCACTTCGTGATCCAGGCCTGGAAGCTGAGAAGCGCTTTCTCAAGGCCTTCCTAGAGGCATTCTACAAGTGTTGGCCTGGCATGAAGACCATACACAAGGGGTTGACCTCCTACACAGCCGACCACGAGGATTGCGTAAGTGCTACACCCTGGACCTTGCTCTCAGACTCTAATCTTCAAAGCAGCTTCTGGCGAGCGAACTGGGCTGGGCTGGGACCTGGTGCTCCAAAGTTATGCCATCTCTCCATTGGGAAGAAGCATTTGGCCTGGACCAGGATGCATGGGAGGCTGAGGCGGTGAGCTTTCTATTGTTGTGGTCCCTTCGCAAGCTCAACCTCTCTTCTCTTCTGGTACAGTCAAAGAACCTACAACGTCTTGTAAGAAAGAGCTGGCTTCTGCACCTCTAGTGAGTTGTATGATGCCATCATTCCTTGTTATGTTGCTAATGTAGCCCCAGAAGGTGAGCCCAACCGTTTCTCCCTCGCCTGTCCCTGGCCCTCAACGCCCAATATTCAAATGTCTACCCGAGAATGTTAGACCCAGCAAGCCTCGCCCCGGGACAACTCTTCAAACTGCCATCGATGTCGATTTGCTGGATGAAGATTGTATTGAGAAGAGTTTGAGGGAGCTGGAAGAGGGGCTGATAATCCAACGTCTGCCAGCTAAGAAGGCCCGCATTGTGCCCACCAATCTCACTTTCTGTAAGTACTAGACCGCTTTTATTCTGCCTTTGTGAGGCTAACCTCATCATGGCAGTTTAGCATACTGAATCATGTATTTAGCACTTATGTGCCACGTATAAATATGTATCCCCCTTGAAACCCATCGTCAGCAACAAAATGTCCTCAGCAAGCCGAAAAAAGAAGGTGAAGCACTCCATTGACCACTACACTGACCGTCAACGCCCAGTTCCTACTCGCCCCGCTCATTATGTGGAAACTACCCGGAATTATGAACATGTCAGCCAGGGGACCCAATTGCTTATGACCCAACAGCAGATTGTTGTCCCTGTGTCGCCCTCCAAAGCAGCCGCTTGAGCTCCTGCTTCAGGCATTTCTGAGCGCAATATACTGCCCACTCATGCACCCAGTTGTTCTTCTGACCCATTCCTCAATGCAGAGATTCCTCAGCTGGTGGACACCAACCACAAGAGTGACTCTGAGTGGGAGGAAGAAGAAGATGACAATGTTGGAGGGAAGGGTGACAACAAGGTCTCTGGGCAGAAGTGCCAGCAGCGTCAAGGGGTAAGTGCTTTGTTCATTCCCTGCTGAGCAATGACTAACGTCAAAGTGATTGAGCAGGATCAACCATTTCTGTATTTTGCGCCCAAGATCCCCACCTTCGTCAAGGAGCTCCTATGCCTAGAGGGGATCGGAGCCCCTCAGAACGACATTATAGAATGCTTGGCTTGCAGGTCCACCCTCCTCAGCAATCAGGTCCACCGGTGCCAGGACTGTCTCTTTGCCAACTTGCTCTGCATGTTGTGCATGGTGCAGTCTCATGCATGCAGCCCACTCCACCACATAGAGGTGAGTTGATTCCCACAATGCCCTTTGTTGGTCACTTCCTAATTTTCCTTTCACAAGACACGGTGCGGCACTCATTTCGTGCGAAGCTCGCTCAAATCCTTGGGCTTGCGCATTCAACTGAACCATCCCATCAGTGAACAGTGCATTAAGCCAGAAGCGGCTGATAACAACTCATTCACCATTATTGACTCGGATGCAGTTCACAAGGTTTCCCTTGACTTTTGCGGATGCCACCTGGCCATCTCACGGATACAACAGCTCTTGCACCGCCACCTTTTCCCTGCCACGACTATCCATCCGAGAACGACAGCTACATTCCGGGTCCTCGAGACCTTCCATATGTTGTTGTTCACCTCGCAAGTGTTGGGCTATGAGTATCTTAAAGCCATTGAAAGGCGTACTGACAACACTGGCAGTTTGAATATTCTGGTACATTACTCTGCTTACTTTTATGCATCTGGCCTTTCGTTTGTTGATAATAGTTTGAATTCAGTCACACTACAAAATATTCATGCAGATGGTTTGTGAATGGAGGCATGTGTGCCTACTGAAGCGGCATGGCTGTGGTCTCGGCCCTCTGGAAAATATCACCCTTCACCCTGGCCAGTGCGCTGTCCTCTGCCCTGCTTGTCTGTATCCCAGCTTGAATCTTCCCAGCAAATGGGAGACAATACCGTCCTCGGAACAGTAAGCCCTCCGTCCCAGCATTGTGGAGGCTCCTCACTGAACCTCCTGCAGGTGGAAGCATGTACTGTTTCTGGGCATTGATGCGAATTTCTGACTGCGCTGGAACGATGTCTCGAGTGAAGAGCGAGACCCAAGTTTGAATAAAGGATGCTCATATGTTGTCCAGGAAACAGCCTTGAAGAAACATCTTGCCAAATTTGACAGCAAGGTGGGAGAAGACAAGAGCACCTGTAGCAACCATGATGCCATTAAATTGGCCAGCATTAGAGGTGGACAAGGCTGTGCAGCGAGCGGGATGGGCAGTGCTCAATGTGCCCGGCATGACATGAAGTGCCCTTGCAGGGTTGGAGACCTCCAGAAGGGAGAGCGGTGAGTGGTATCTATGCAGGGTCATGGTAACTTGTGCTGATGTGAAGGTATAGCTACATAAATATGGACTAATTCTTCTTGTCAACCATCTCCCTGAATGTCCCTCCTTGCCTAGTGGTGTCATATGACATCGTGTGCCAGTGGTCTTTGCATCTTGCCAAAAGGTGCAAGATTTACAGCGACAATCCTCTACATGTTCCCCTCCCTTCAAGTTTACGTTTGCTGTCCCAAAATTTCACCTCCCAGCACACGTGCAAACATGTCAGCTCAAATATTCCTTCAACTGGCTGCCAAGGGTTGGGCGCACAGACGGAGAATCGCCTGAGCAGCTCTGGTCCATCTTCAATGCACTGGCATACAGCACTCATGCAATGGGGCCAGGATCGCACCGGGACACTCTCGATGACAATTTCGGGGACCATAACTGGGCGAAGATTACAAATTTTGGTGAGTTTGCCTTGTTTAATTTTACTTATTCCATTTTCTTTTTCATTAACAGTTTGATCAATTGCTCATTCAATGGTCTCTGCAGCGCCAACCTTCAAGGACCGCGGTAAAGAGGCAATCGAAATGCGGAAGCAACAGGTCGGCCGGTTCCTGGATTATTCTGCATCGCTTTCAGCAACACCAGTCAATACGTGGACAGAAGAGGTTCAGGCTTGGGAGGAGGATGACTCCAAGCCTAACCCATTCATAGATCCGAGCGGTATGACATTATCAAATATTTTTAGGCATTAGCTGACAATTACTTGCAGTTATTACTGAGCACTCGATCCGTTTCGAGCTAGCAAAGGAAGACACAAATGCTGTGAAGCAAGGGGAGGCAATCCTCCTGCATAAGGACTCTAGCCCAAGCCTAATGGTGTTTCAAGGGATTCAGGTTGAGAAAATGCAGTACGTGTATTCTCTTTTTGAGGGGCTTTTTTGGTGGTTTATTAACAACTGTGGAGCAGGCGCGATTGGAAGATTAAACTCAAGGAGCTGGGTGACCATTCCACCGACTTGGCATGGGCAAACTTTGAAGAGGCTGGCCACGCACTGCTTCGCCGCATTGATGCCTGGAAGCTTACGCAGCATCTGTACCTTCCGCAGGTAGCTGCTATTTGGAAGGTTGATGAGGAGGATGGCAATCAAGTGGAGTACGGGGTGGAGGACATCCTGCTTCTGCTTCCCTTGGCCCTCGCAGCCACCCCTGGGATTGACCTGCATTTTTTCCAGGTTGAACTGAAATATTGACAGGCCCAAGCAAGCCCAACCCTAGGCCAACTTCGTGGACTGTTGCTCTCACGCACGCAGTTGTGGAACTCAAAGAAGAAATATTCACAGAGCCAAGGCCAGAACACGCATAGCCATGCCTTCATCAACTCGGTGCAACAGAAGATCGACGAGGCCATCAAGATGTACCGATACATCCATCAATGCATGCAGAAGTTAGGGGGTGCCCTCGGAACCTCGTTGTGGGAGGCAGAGTTCCCTGTCCTACAAGACGAGGATGTTTGGGGGCTCAGTGATGACATGGAGGCGCATGGAGGCGGGCAAGGGATACAAGGGATTGACGTGGATATGGATAATTCAGGGTGCTGGTGATACTGGAGGCACCAATGCTGTGTCGGCCAGGGGGAATCAGCTGAGGCCAGGTGAGATTGGTCTTCTTGTTGGACAGGACCCAGGCTAACCATAGTTTATTGTATTTTCTAGAGCTCCGCGTTGAGTGGTGTAAGCACAGAGCCTGGGCGCATCGGGGGCAGGAGGAATGTCTCCTCCTGGCCGAGGAAATGAGACGGGTGGTGAGATTTTTCAACCATGAGATCGATATGTGGTTGGGATATGCTGCCACTGCCTCCGCTTCACCCATAGTTGTGCCCACGGACCCAGTAGCTCTTAGAGATCAACACAAGAAGAAAATCAATGAGAACGGTTGCACCACCTATTGTTATCGGCAAGCGGCAATTTGGCGGAGCATGTTGGACCATATGACAACGACATGGGCCAATTTGGAGCGTGATCTGGAGGCGATGGTGTTGGATCGCAATTTTGCACACTACGGGTTCCTGCCTGTGTCTGCGCAGGCTTTTGTGGAGTGCTTGAGACCGGTTACAGAAGAGGAGCTTTTGGATGATGAGGTTGACAAGTCGGGTTCGGATGAAATGGAGTTGGACTCGTGAGGTGCCCGCGGAATTGGTCGCNTTTTTGTTTTTTTTTTCCTGTCTTTTTTTCGCTATGTTTGAATTCTTGTTGTGTTTGTTTCTCTATGTTCGAAATATGGACTGCCCCGCTCCCTTTATCCCCTAGTATCTATAAATATATGTCCTCGATCAATTTACAGCTGTTTACTCCTTGGCAGCTCTCTCTTTGACCAACCTTTTCCAATTATGTCCTTCCTGCATTCTGTAGTTGACCACAGACTCAGAGGAATAAATTTCATTGGCTTTGACCCTCACAAGATGGCGGCATGTCACTTATCCCACTTTTTATTGTGCCATTTGTGGCATTGTCTCCAAAAGATGAACTACAAGGCACATATACTTTGGGATTTCAACCGTCGGAGATCATTATAATTACAAATTTTCAACTGCAAAAGGGCAAGAACCTGCATGCCCAAAAGCATGCAAACTTCAAGCAAATGTGAGAGTGAGTTTGGTGTAAGAGGGAAGGATAAAGAGGTAAGAGGAGGGCTCAAGACAGCGATGGTTCGATACCTGATCGCTTGAGGTGTGAGAAGGCGAAACAAGTGTATTTGGGATAATTTGTAGATGAGATTGATGACGACGAGAGACGAGAAGAATTATATCAAAAGGAATGCGAATGCAAAATGACTGTTCGAGTGCGAATTGATGGAGGGGGAAAGGTAAGATGTCCTCTAAAATCCATCTCAAGGGTATATAAGATGTCCCGGTTTGCGTGTACACACTTGGTGTACAGACAAAGTGCAAGTCCAATCGGACCCCGCCTGACAACCGCAAAATCCTACAAATATTCGAGGACGGTCTGTGGAAATAAAACAGTCCGTAAAAGGTGTGAAAGGGTCCTGAACGGGCAATGGACTCAGCTAAGCGACCCGAGAGGCAATAGGGCAAGTGAACCGTTTCTCCACTCAGAGTCGGGTCACTCCCCACACAGAACCTGAAAAATTGACCAGATACTTCGTATGCTAACATGCTGCAAGTACACCTGAGTTGTAGTCTCGGACCCTGAAGCCGTAGCAAAGCGAGGCAAGACTTGTAAATAGAATAAATAGATTGGCCACATGGCTGACGTCTGTCTGTAAATAGAGATCGCCACACAAATACGATCAGTCACCTATAGCCACTGCACTTCTCGATCGTGTTCTCGATCACGGCCTGATTTGGTGTATGCCAGTGGAATGCCATTTGAGAGGGGGCTTTTGCTGGAGAAGTACCGATGCTTGTAGAAAAACCACACTAGTACTGCCATGGCTTTATAATTACACCACATAGGTTATTGCAATGGCTTATAGATACACCTGCCACCCAGTGGTGGGTTGGTAGGCTTGTCTATTGATCGGGCTTGGTCTTCGCAAGAGCTCCTCTTTCCCTCCCTAACTCAAATCTATATCGATCACTGTATGGTCCATTCTCGCTCGACCTGGTCCTCCCTGTGCTTCTACATGGTGTGGCAAGCAATGAACAGTCTTTCTAACATTTCTTCTGTAGTTATAGAGGATGTAAGGGAGACTCAAGACGAGGAGCTAGCAGATGTTTGTGCTGATATAAAGGAAAAGCTTCCCCGTTTCTTGCCACTGCAGCTTCATCTCACCCGGGATAGGCTTGTTTATGCATCTTATAGCCTGTAGGGTCCAAATAGATTGTCTCCTTTGAATTACTATTTGCACGTTAGGCAAAGTCATCGCCAAGCTTAGATTCGAGGGAGGATCACCTATTATCAGTGTAGAGGATATTGTGGTCGGCAGCACGGCATATATTGTGAAGACGATAAAACAATCCTTTGTTTATGAGCCAAGGAGCCTTTGCCAAAATAATCCGAATAGCAGCCGGACTTCACCTTTGATTGGAACCTGGACTTTGGTACGTGAAAAAACTCGGAGAACACTTTCGGTTGATATTTTTGACATCCGCCGGAGAGACAAGTCAAATATATTAAACATATCATTTCACAAAATCAGTGCTGCAGATGGTGAACTATGCCCGTAGTGTCACTATCATTGGTTACTTGACATGGACTCTATCAATTGCGAAGGTATAGCTTTGAGCGTCTTCCCTCATGAAGCAACCCCCGAGAAGAACGAGCTGGGCGCACTGGCGATGGCTTGATTTGATCATGATTGGTTGTCACTGGAACACTAATTTTCATCTGACAGAGCTCACAGAAAGAACCAGGCATCACATTATTACACATCTCATGATGAGCACGAGCTGAGATCATCGTTTTCTATCTATTTTGGAAGGGATTGGGCAGAATGGAGGAGACGCATGAGAGTACTTTCGGCCTGCGTGCTGTTGGTTGCCAGGGCATCTGTACCGCATTTGGGCGAGGATCAATTAATTTGATTGTCTCCAAGTCTGCTATGGAAAAGAGATGCTACGGGATCTCTCTCCTGCTCTCCCTTCAGAACAATCAGTGTCAGCGGAAGTGCTATGAATTGCATAGCTATATAAGCAAGCAAGAATGAGGTAGTAGATTCAACGCTTACCAGACTCGGGTCATAGCAGCAGCAATGGATGACGATAGGTGGGAACACCTGGTCATGTTAGAGGCTCGAGCCGTGTACGCAAATCGTACCCTAACCCTAGTGGAAGTTGGTATGTCAAAATCTATATATCTGTGGACCACACAAGTTAATGCTCAGTATGCTCCCAACGGTTCCAGGTATCCATCTTTTCATGACACTCTATGGTCTCTCGGTTTTCCTAGAGACGCCAGAGCCTCTTAGGAAGGACCGAAAGAGATACATAGCAGTCAGTTTCGTGATAACAATTTTATCCGCCTTCACCGTGTCGCTTGACATGGCGGTTTACTTCCAAACACTGTTCAAATCCACCTCAACGGATCATTGGCATGAATTATTCCGGCTCTTACAAGGAATGGCAGTATTTGACTAGCAGCGCGGGCCTTGCTTTGATGATTATGATCGGTGACGCACTGCTGGTGAGTGGGGTAGCCTGATTTTTTCCGGCCGTCGGCTCGCAAGGCTCACGGGTTGTCTGCCGCAGGTGTATCACTGTTATATAGTTTGCGTGGAATATTGGTGGGTGATAATCCTCCCCATGATGACGTCCCTGTCCGCTCTAGGTCTGTGTCATGTCCGCTTCAAGTGCAATTCATGCTGATAATCGCCCGGAATCATGACGCATAGTTCTCTTGTTCATGACGGACTACCCACCCAATCAAAATAATTCTTCTTTCTTGTATCCAGTCAGCTCCACCCTGCTAACCGTGTTAACCAACATCATTGTCACTACTTTGATCACAATCCGCCTTCTTCGTGCACGCCGGATGCTAGTAAAGCTCCTGCCATCAGCAGATGTGCGAGTCTACACTGGGGTGATCGCGATCCTAATCGAGTCCGCTGCTCCTCTCACCATCTTTGGCACCATTACCAGTGCAATAACGCTGGGAGAAATAGCTACTTCTCAATATTCCGGAGGGACGATAGTCTGCAGCTATTTGTTCGAAGGCCTTTTCTACTCATTCTGCGTGAGTTGGTTAATTGAGTCCTTCCCATCGATGCTGATCTGTTGACTTTGCTAAAAGGCATTATCGCCACACATGATCATATTCCGCGTTACCACTGGCCGCTCCTTCACCAACCTTCCCTTAGCCAAGGACGGTGTCCTAACCAACCCGATACAATTTGCCCACCGAACTGCTGAATCATCATTCCTGCAGTCAGCGTTGAATCTCGAGTTAGGGCAAAATGGTGGTACTGATAGCGAACAAGGACTGAATTCCAGCATTGGTGAACCTAGTCAGACGACGTCTATTATTCACATCGCACAGGAGAAGCGGAATGACGGTGTGGATGTCNAAAAAGGCTGGGTAGAGGTCGATCTGGTGTGTTGGCCGTAAAGAATTTGAATATGTACTCCATTTGCATTTGTATTTTGTTGTATCTCTCTGCCTATTCTTGTATTCATATTCGATCTCGCGTGTTATCTTAGTCTATCCACACCCCGCTGTCAGGCCATAACACAGCCACGCTGCGCGCTCCCTGGAGAAAAGGTGAGGTGGCCCCGAATAGCAATGTTTGTGATCAACATGTATGAGCTTTGAAATATATCAGTTAAACATGGATTCGTATATATATAAACCTCCAATGAAGATCCGGGGACTGCTTAGGGCTTAGAGTGGTGTTTTGTTATTCCGACGTGGTCGGCTACTAAAAATACAAGGGTGGGATACAGGGAGGGTAGCAAGATTTCGAGCGTCGTCGCAACAGAGAAGAAGAGARAAAGAGTGAAACCTTGAAACCKGAGAGTGAGACCATAGCTGCGCATGCGTGCACGTGCGATCCATGCGTTCGCCGCGGGGGGCAGAAGGATCACGCCTCTGTCGCTCCTCGATCGCCCATCCTTCATTGAACTTGTGTAAACATCTGTTTAAACTACGATAAAGGAAGACATATGTATAGTAGCTTGGCCCTCGGGAGTGTTATAGACAGGTGCCATAGCTGTGTGTGTTGCGAGTATGCAAGGTCAAATTAATTGTAAATACTTTATTACTGCAAAATACGGTCGTAGAACGCTGGAGCGCCCCGCTCGATCGTTCTGAGCTTTGCAGTGCGTCAACTTACAGCTAATTCATGATCGATAGACCAGATCGCGTCGCGCTCTTCTTTTGATATTATTTAGCTGTGGAGCAGTGGCGCAGGCGGCCAAATAAACCCATTGCCAGTCGCTGTACGCTAGAATTTAGATGTGTGGTCGGAATTAGCTATCATAATCATCATATCAAGTAGTAGTTCAAGCTGTGATTATATTCTAACATTAATAACGCCTCCCCTCTTTTCACTATGGCCAGAAGCAACTCTCTACTCGTTCCACTTCCGTAGGTCGAGAAGTTATTACGGTGAAGGAGGTGGCGGTTGAAATCGCCAGGTTAGGGGGTTATGTTTATTTGTATGCTCCACAGCTAAAAAAATGCCTTTCTAAAGCAAGGAATACCTACTGCGGTCCAATGTACCCGCGAGCTGGCTTTTGGACCCTGATGAGAAGGACGTTCATAAGCGGGGGAGATCAATTCTGTTGTTTGTATACGGAACCCGAATGAGTGGATTTTTATCGAATCGAGCAGAGTTCAGAAGCATAGTATCAGGTCAGATTGAAGCATGTTTCGTTTTCGGGGCAGGGGGATTGATGATACCTACTGCGCTCCAATGTACCCGCGTGCTGGCTTTTGGACCTTGATCAGAAGGACGTTATTTAGCGGGGGAGGTCAATTCCGGTGTGTGTCCTTTTATGGTTGAGCAAATGAACGGAGCATACGAAACGCGGGAGAAGAGGGCGTCTAAATGTGAAGGGTTGTTGGCATGCTCGGAAGGATAAATTGAAGCAACAATACCCCGAAAGGTATGCAACATTCCTCGCGAACCTACGTCTAAGATGGTGGAGACCCTCAGTTGTAACTGTGGAGACACACTCCAGCCAGCCCAGAATCCAGACTATCATTACGCTCGCAACGATTCAGAAAATGGTAGGATGGCAGAAGTACAAACGTTCTTATTTGATTGGTTTGGATCGCAGAGGGGAGGAGGATGTCTACGTTTATATACATGAGAAGAGACGGTGGGATAGGGTTGGCATACTAGTAAATACCTTTTTGTTTATCCACATCTAAGGTAGTGGTGGTGGTGACAATTCTGTATAAATACAGTTCAACCATCCCTGAATCTGTACGGAGGAGTGGATCATTAGAATCACTGATACCCTCGGAGAAACGGAATATACCACGTACCATGCCCTGCACCATAACGGCGACCCGATCTCTAGATGTGAGTTTGTCGATCAATGAGGGTGAAGGCGAACTTGGCTCCGAGGGAGCGTCAGCCTCAGGGTCTGCAGGAGCATTGACAACTGCATCATTATCCTTCCATGCGAGCTCGTGCCAGCTGCCAACGGGCACGAGTACGTCCTGCACCAGCCAGCGGGTAGGGTCGGATATTGTCCAGTATGTCGCTTCGAGCGGTTCATGTAGAACGTTCTGAGTTAAATCGTTGGCTCTGACGATCGCGGCGTTGAATGTTGTGGAGCTCGAGCAAATGCCTAGATATGACGTGTAAGCATGAATAGCAAGTGGGAATAGAAGGGAAGGAAAGGAGACGTGCTGTCATACGTGCACCCAGCAACGCAATCCAGCGTGAACTTGACTTCGCGAGGCTTCATCGTAACACCGGGTGGTACGGCAAGGGCGATGAGAGGACGTAGCACCACTCTCCGTCGCGTCGAATCCCTGGCACGAACGCGGGCCCGGTTCCCGGGTCGCGGTGACCTTGGGATAGTACTCCGCTAGTTCGACAATGCCAACTGCAATCTCTGCTGGCACAAAGTTGAGCAGTGTCGACGAACAGCTAACACGTCCGCGACCGAGGGGGTGTACATGGGTTTGGCAGTGGAGGGGGAGGCGATGGGGGTCATAGTGGGTGTGTAGGACAAGAAGTCGAACGGTTAATGAGGCCGGTTGAGGTGGTGCGAATATTGGTATGTTACGTCGTAATCCCTGAGGGGTGTTGGCAGTTCGCAGTCGAGTGGTGCCGCCAGAACGACGCATTGGATCCTGACCTCCAGGCAAAGGCCAGATCCCCAAAAGCGCGAGCCAGGGATATTTTTCGAGTGCGAACGTGCCGAAAGGGGATGAAGCATCCGATGCGTTTTCAGGGTGGAAATGATAGCAACCAAAAGAAGAGAGCCTGTTTGGAGGGTTACCTCGCACTATCCAGTATTTTGGGCTCGACTCAATCGTTTGGGTGATGTTGCGCAGCGTATACCGGTTGGCTGGCGTTGGCTGGCAGTGCTAGTGATTGCCGGACGTCCTCCAAAACGGAAATGCTACGTATTGGTACCGCACTGGGACTCTCTCTTCCTACCATGTTCAAGACTGCGGTGACCAAACTCGCACACAACACTACGCTGCCGGCTCTAGGTGGCAACAAAGATCTCCGATTTCTTTAAGATCTTATCACGGCCGAGAAGACGGTGATCATTGCGTATGTCGCGTGTTATGAATGCTGTCGTGTGCTAGCTTCGATAAAGCTTGCAGAAATCAAGTGCAGACTATTCCGAGGCAGCAGAGGCGTTGAGGGCATGGAGACAAGCAGAGGGAGATGATCTAGGAGTGAGTTCAAACATTCGACCAAAAGTAGCTCTGGGGCAACGTACCGCAAGGCCGTTTCTCCTGATCGACTACAACGCTGGTTTAGACTGTTTCGTCTCAGGGGTGCTGACTGCCCATCCCAACAGGACATACTCAGCGCATCCACAGCACTCCTCGCGCGGTTCTCTGCAGCCCTCTCCCAGTATGCGGCCCATGGACACACCATCCGCCAAGCTCAAATACCCGATCGCGAGAAGAAGCTCCAGACGAGCTGAAGCGTCGAAGGCGGACAGTCCACCGCAAGGCAGAGGACACCGACAAGAAACTTAGCAAGATGGGCCCGCGGACCGTCTCACAGCTCTCGGATAACGATAATGCGTTGTTGGCCTACGTGACAGGTGCGGAGTTGGATGTGGAATCCGATGATGATGAGGAAGGGTTTGCGACGACGAGGAAACCGCAGCAGCAGGCTGTNGGGGGGGCACTAAACCCGTTGGTACCAAGGAAGATGAGAACGATGCCAGTACGTACTTACATACTACCACTTCATCGGCTTTGTGTGGAAACTAAACGACGACAATGTCATTCTATTTTTGGTTAGCACCACCTTGAATCCAGAGTGTCAAACCCAAAGTTTTTCACGGGGACGACGACGATTAGGATTCGATTGGATCACAGAAGCAACCGCAACCGCAACCATCGAGTCCGGAATCTAACGTTGCTCGAGTCCCACCACCCACGTTCGATTTTGAACCCGAAAAGCTTGAGAAGGATTGACAGAAAGAGTTGGACGATTTCGTACTGCCCAAGATCTCTACTTCGACGTCTCCGGACGACGCTTCTCATACCGGCTCCGCTCCCACTTTACCTAAAGCACCGCGAGTCGATCGACAGGAACCACACAAAGAACAGTATCAACACCGACCCCAACAACATAGCCTATCGTCGCAGCAGCAGCAGCAGCAATACCTTCCTGAACGCGAAGAATCCCCACTAATTCCTCCGTCTGCGCGGTTTACACAACGTCGCCGAAGCCTATGGCTGTTCAGGCGATCGCGCAGGTGCGTCGCCGTACCTGTTTATCAACGCTCTTCCTCTCGCTTCTTCTCCTTCTATGGGTTTGAGTCAAGGTCAAGGTCAAGTTCAAGGTCAAAGGCAAGGTCTGGTCCAGCAACCGCAGCAGCAGCAGTACGCGGAACTGACAACTATGGCTACGACTGCTTCTTCGAGCGGGTGGCCACCCCACGCTAAACAACACCCCCGTGTAAGCTGGGACCTCCCACCTCCATCTCCGGGCGCTGCGCCTCCCCGATCGGAATCGGAGTACTATGATTCGTCGTTTGATCATATCGGGGCGTATGCGCAGAGCGATCAAGGTAGTCCCATGAGCGGGGAGTTTCCCCCAAACGCGAACGCGAATCAGCATAACAGGCACAGCGGCGGTCCTCGGCCGATAAGTGGAGGAGGAGGAGGGTACTACCCTCCAGCAGGGCTATCACTTGGACGTCATACCATCCTCAGCACAGCAGGCATCTTATTCTCAACACCGAGGTGGAGTTAGGGGAGGGTACCCTGATTCTATGTTGGGATCCGGTGGCGCTGCAGTGCCTTCAAAGCTTCACCCCCGAGTATGCTCTCGCCTGGATATGGGCAACAGGTGTATGGAACGGCGGGACGGTATAACGGCAATGAGGTGGATGGGGGCTGCGGTGAAGGCCTTGAGGCAAGCCAGCGATCAGTGCCCTGTATGGGTAAGGCTGGATTTAGCAGGAGCGGGAGCGCGTGTTCATTAATTTCATTCATTTCGAGGGTAGAGTGAGATTCGAAAGACCAGAGTATGTGAAGGGTTCGGGCAGTGGGATGGAATAATAAAGAGGGATGTTTGTTTTGGATATGGATCGGGGGAAGTGGAATGGATTTGGATGTNTTTTCGTTGGACCTCCATAAGGCGATGTAGGACTGTTTTACATAGTTGTAGTGTACTGTATATGTGTAAGTTGTTCCATTCTGTGCAAATTATGTGTGGTGAGGTATTGGCTGCCTCCAGCAACGGGATGAAACTGGGAGCTCTGTAGATCCGAAGAATTTGGGGGATCGGGCTTAATCAAGCGCAGTCGGAGTTGTTCCCTGGAATGACATTTGAGCAACCGTTTCTGTATGTTGAAACAAGGAAATGGTATGTATCAGTCCTAATTCGAAACGGATTGCGGTAGTATCAACGAACCTTCGTGAGTCGTCCGAATCATCGCATCGCAAACACCTAACGCACGCTTGAGGTACGGAGGGTTCGATGTGCTCGATGTAGTGGTTATACCTGGTGAAACAATATCTAAAGGGTCAACCATAGGTAGAAAAGGAAACAGGCAAGACCTCGAGGGGCACTGACCTAAGACACGCGCTTCCCTCAGGGTTTCCGTTCCCAAACGACCCACCACTGGAGTCGTATTGCCCTCCATCGTTGTCACTATTGATACGGTCGAGAGTCGAAGGGTCGATGCAACCGGTTACTCAATTCCACTGGGCGTTAGGGTTTTCTTCCGGAGCGCTATCGAATCCAAAGAGAAAGGGAATGGACGTACGCTGAGCATACCTCTCGCCGTTAACACCGCTCCCCACAACGTAATACGCGTTCGTCCAAAAGTCCCTCGGGAACTCGCCTTGGAGCGAACTGTCGGATCGAGAGGAAGCAGAGCAGTAGGTCGTCGTACCGCCTGGGTGTTCGCTATCTGTGTGGCCGTTCCTGTTCAGAGTTACGAAGACCAGGACAAGTCGTACTTCCGCCTACCTGGGTACAATCAAGCCGGGATAAAAGAGGTCGAGAAAGTCGCCACCGTCAGGTCATGATAATCTGCATGATTGAAAGTACACACCAGAACTTGTCAGGCCTGTCCATGAGCACCGTGTCATCGGGCCTTGGAAGCGGGATTCTCTTTGCCAGAGGCTTCGTACGCCTGCTAGTTCCTCCAAGCCACTTCAAATTTAGTGGCTCTCCAGTAATTGTCAGACTCGCCCAAACGCTGCCCAGTTTCGGGAACAGGAAGATACTGGTAAGGGCGAGGATACAGAATAGTAGGTTAGGCATTCCGGATGCTTCCTCCTCGGACAGGTTGGGGCGACTAACGGAGAGAGGGGTCGGAATAAACTCAAAAGAACGACCTGAGGCGACGAGAGAGCCAGCCAGCAGCAAGGTTGACAAAAGGAGGGGATGTCGAACAGCGAAGACGGAAAGAAGATTGCTGCCCGCTGGGTTTTGAGAGGGTACGGTTGCCTCGATCGACGGTATTGCTGACATATTACATAGCGTCGCATAAATTTTGAAGATTTTCATAGGATAGAGAGACAGAAGGAAAACAGGGGGCAATCAGGTATTAATAAATATATGCGAGAGAAAAAAAAGCAGATCTCTAGAGACTCCTAATCCCGGGGCGCTTCTCCAATCGCCTTCATGAACGCCTCGAAAGTAATTCGATCGCCACAAATCAGTTTTATTAAACGCTGCCTTTTGCTCAGCGGTCGAGAGGAAATTTTCCGAAAATCTCGTTTATTTGAGCATGAGACGAAGAGGCTTAATTCATTCCTCGAGAACACCATATAACTCGGCTCTGACTTGGGCGAAAATCGTTCTGGCAAGGTGGTCTGACACGAGGAAAGAGGTCTTGTGATTGTGATTGATGATGTCGTCATCGGACAACCATTAACGGACGTGAGGATTAGGTGGTATTACTATCTGGTTCTCGATGTCGTAGTGAATCGCTCCCAAGACGAGAATATAAGCGAAGGATTCGGCGTCGTGTCGGCAGTAATGAGGCGTATCTGATTTCGGGAGGAGGTCGGTCGCCATTAAAGGACGAGTTCCAGCGCAATGGTCAGCTACGAGATGACTAAGCCGTTATCATCGACGAGGGTTGCCATGTCCCAATCGCTGAGGACGCCTTTGGCCTTCCCGCTCTTCCTGAGAATCATAAGGCTGCCCTCGCTAAGGTCGCGGTGCAACAATTTGCCCTTCCTCCGAGCGGTATAGTGGCCTGGGACAAAGCAAGCGCTATTAGTGTCGAGTTTCGTAACTCGAGGGAAGAATTTGGGGCACTCACACTCGAAGACGCAATCAAGCCAGGCTTGTATGAATTCCTCCACAGATCCCGCTTGCCTTATCGTAAAACTTTAAGTTTGGCACGGGTATTCAAGGCTCCTGGGGGGTCACAGCAATGTCCGGAAGTTCCAGCTGGGACGGCGAATGGCTGCATGGAAAGGTTTGAGTTGGAGCCAGAAATAAACGTCCGCATTCCTATGTCAAGGCGAAGACCCGTCCACGGTGACAGGGAGAGCAACAATTGTGTCTCGGTCAAAGCTCAGGTGCTCGGTCAAAGCGCGATGGCACCTTCGTGGCGCTGATGGATGACAAAGTATTCGGGCTTCCCCGGGGAGGCGAGTTTGGCGCACTTGTGGGCGCTGTGTGCCGCAGCGGCGGCAGCGCTCATCGGGGAGGGTCCGCGAGGCGTTGGTCGTAAGCAGTCGCAAGCAATTGGGTCGCTTCGAACACCACGGACTGAAGTGTCATTATGTTTATCCCTCCAAGTTTAGACCTTCATCCAATCCCAGGCTACCGCCGACTCGCGGTCTCCTCGAGGATTAGGTTGGTATCATGGGTGTTAAGCGAGAGGACATTTTGCTTCACTATAGGTCATCGCCAATGAATTGGGATAGGTACATGGCTTACTACTTTTGACGAACGGGAAGTGAGACCAATTGAATACTAGCAATTAACGAGTGTGCGAGTAGAATCAGAAATCTGGGTATTTAAATAAGGTATAAAGAAGGATACGAAAATGACAGGAAGGGGATGAATCAGAAACAAAGAACGCCCAAAAGTTCGAGGTGGAGCCACTGTCCGAGTCGGTGGTTACAACAGTGTCAACAAGCTCAATAGCACCCAATGAAAACCGTTGGCCAGGAGAGGCCACTGGTACATATTGTCAGGAGAAATAGTCTGTTATACAAGCGATTTTGTATATCGCAGTCCCAACGCAAGTTAACGAAGCCAGCAGTACGACTCCTCAACCAGCCTAAGATTCGTGCATCTCGGGCAGCGGGGGTCGGTACGGAGTTTGCACGCTTGTGTACCCTGTCTTCATCGTTGTAACAGGCGACTGCAAGCTCCTAGCGTGCATGTCCGAGGAGATATTCCCGGTCTGGGAACCGGTATTCATCGGTGACTGGTTGAACGGCATGAAGGTTGAAGGCGACGGGCTCATCGCTGCATAAGTATGGCCTTTAGTCATTCTATCACAGATCATGCCGTTAGAGAGAAGGGGACAGACCTTTGCCATCATGGAAGTGCTGCGCCCTTTGCGCCCGCCTGCTCTTCCACAACAATGCGCCGACCAGTCCCAGCAGAATCAAGATCACACCGCCGAGCACACCGCCAACGAGGGCGACTTTCGCTGTCCCGTTCAGACCCGTCTCGGCGACCGCGAATCTTTCGAGCGGTCCCTGGACGGTCATGTAATCGAAGTAGAGTGAGCCACCGCGATCGGAGATGTGCGTGACCACAAGTTTATGCTTCTTTTCTTCGGTGAGCGCGGGGGAGCGGAACATCGGGATGTAGTACTGAGTAGCGTTGGGGTGATGCTGGGCGGCGAAAGTAGTAGCGGGGAGGGCGGCAGCATCGTCAAGCGAAAAGGTAACTTTCGTAGGCTGCTGACCGGCCTGAAGGACGGGGACGGTGCCAAAGACAGAGACGTTCCTCCCTAAAAGGTTAGCAAATTTCGTTTATGTAAAGCAGTCGCAGGACGTTTGGAAAGTCAAGCAGGTTACAAAGGAAGAAATGGAAGTCAGCAGCAGTGAGAGAAGAGCCCAAGAGAACGTGCTTACCGACGAATTCAATGGTTATCGAGGCACCCCACTCAGAGGTGACCATCGTTGTTCCATTAGACTCAAACCTGTTCCCAGATGGACTCCATGCGCCTTGGTACACGAAGATTGGGTCACGATCCTCCACCACAGTGATAGCCATTGTGCGCTATGTTACGAATCGACGCCCTCTGGTGACGTGTGAGGGGAGTGGGGACAGAAGCGGCTTTCAGCCAGCGGGCGATGTTGGGGGCAGGAAGAAAGAATAGACACGTCGGGTCCAAACGACCCTAGAGCCTACCGATGTGTACAAATATGGTTCGGCCCATACACACGAGTGATGAGCGCTCAAGTCTCAACAAGATGCGAAGTCGCCGAGGCTTATCAAACGGTTGCCGGAAAGCGAGTAAAGTCACAGTTTTGGGCCTCTTGGCGGGTTTACCTTCAGCATTGTGCCGGTCTGCTACATACTAGTACTAGCTCAAGAGGAGCGGAGGTGTTGTGTTCTCCGGGCAATGAGGATCATATGCAGATGGATCGATTTGAGGGCACGATCAAGGCAGCCGACAGACTGTGGGTACATTAGGTCAGAGGAACCTTGGCAGCAATACGCCCATGATCGGATGTATTTTGAGGCTTCCAAAGGCACTTGCGTGAACGCTAGGCCCCAGACAGTTGAGGAGTCATAAGAAACTTGAGAATGAGCGCATCGTCGCATACGTTGGTTCAGAGAAACACGTTAAAGTGCTCGTTTGACCGTTGACCACGAACTCTACTGCACAAGCCAGAATCCATGATTCCCAGCTTGTACTACACAAACCTTAGGAAAGGATGGAGAGATAAGGAATAGACGTCTAGAAAGTGTCTTCGAACTTCGAAGTCCCAAATGTTTCTACCTATAGTCACGGCCAACAAAACCAACAGTTCTTGGAACTTGGAAGTGTTGCAAAAGCCCGGGGATGCTCCGCCGTACCCGGCCCGGTTCCGGGACGGCGAAGACTCCGGATCACGCGCTTCCGTCGGAGCCCAGCACAAGATTTTCGGACAGGACGTGCTGGCTCTACGACCAACGATCACGACGACAATGATGGCGACGAGGACGAAGCTTTCGACGCTCTCCAGACAGGTCTTGACGTCGTCTCCAAGACGCTTCAGCGTCCCCCAAATTCTCTCCCCTCGTCGGTCGCTCTCCAGCCGCGTCCAACTATCGTACCCCAGTTGCAGGCCTCAACTTCAAGTCGGTCATAGCCAGCGATGTCCAACGAGTCCTCGAGGTCGAAGACACTTTGGCGCCTCTTCAACATCCAGGGGTGCTACTGCGCTTGCATTCGCTGAGGAGGAGCCCGTTGAAGAGATTGAGGTCGACCAGGGGACATTGCCAGCGAGCAAGCTTCGGAATATCGCTATCATTGCCCATGGTGAGTTTATTGTCCAAATCGTCGTATTTTATTGACAGGGGAATAAAGTCGACCACGGAAAGACAACCCTCGTCGACCAGCTCCTTAGGCAGTCAGGGACATTGAAGCCCAACACCGACCAGAATTCTGCGGCATCAACGGATGGCGACAGTGAATTCGGGCAGCGAGTCATGGACTCCAACGACCTCGAACGAGAGCGTGGTATCACCATTCTGTCGAAATGCACAAGCATCGATTATAATGGCACGAATATCAACATCGTCGACACGCCTGGACACGCCGACTTTGGTGGTGAGGTCGAACGAGTATTGAACATGGTGGATGGCGTTGCGTTGGTTGTCGACGCGACGGATGGACCCATGACTCAAACACGGTTCGTGCTAGGGAAAGCCCTTGCTCGTGGTCTACGGTGAGTTATAACTAGTTGTACAATGGAAGTCACTGACCCGTAAAATAGGCCCCTCGTCGTACTGAACAAAGCTGATCGTTCAACCGCTCGCCCAGCCCAGGTCGAGAGCGACCTCTTCGACCTCTTCGCTACCCTCGGCGCAACCGACGAACAGGCCGAATACCCTCTTCTCTACGCATCCGCAAAACAAGGCTGGGCCACAGCCCAAGGACCCAGTGCCCCCCGGTCAAGCTATCGCCCCAGGCGCGGACATGACACCCCTCTTCGACCTCATCCTCTCACACGTACCCCCACCGTCCCACCTCAACCGCTCCAAGCCCTTCTCCATGCTCACGGTCCAAATTGAAAGCGACCCCTACGTCGGCGTTCTCTACCTCGGGCGCGTTCAATCCGGCGTGCTCCGAGTAAATGACGTCCTATGGGCTCTGGACGCCCAAGGCAACAAAGTCGGCGAGGGCAAAGTCAAGAAGATCT
Source organism: Candolleomyces eurysporus (assembly GCA_027579435.1). Taxonomy (NCBI): domain Eukaryota; kingdom Fungi; phylum Basidiomycota; class Agaricomycetes; order Agaricales; family Psathyrellaceae; genus Candolleomyces; species Candolleomyces eurysporus. The sequence goes on from JANBPK010000093.1 coordinate 36,983, forward strand.
TTGGTCGACGCGGGTTGGAGCGCACAGAAAAAGACGCTGCAGGTGCAGGCGAGATCGTCAGCATTGCCGGAATCAAGATGGGGTCTGGCGGTGTCAACGTGACGCTCGTGCACCCTGAAGGATGGGGTGAAGAAGGTCCCGTTGCATTGCCCACCACTCCCATCGACCCTCCAACCATTTCCGTGGTTGTGTATCCCAACGATTCACCCCTGGCGGGTCAGGAAGGGTCCAAGTTGACTTCGCAGTTGATCAGGGACAGAATTTACAAGGAGGCGGAGACGAACGTGGCGTTGACGGTGTTGCCGGGACCAACGTCGGAGTCGCTTGAGCTTAGAGGAAGGGGTGTGTTGCATTTGGGCGTTTTGTTCGAGACTCTGCGCCGAGAAGGCTTTGAGCTGGGGATTGGNCCCCCCTAAAGCTGTTCTCGTTCCCAACCCCGAGGTCCCAGGGCAGATGCTCGAGCCGGTGGAAGAGTGCACTGTCATGGTGAAGGAAGAGTATGCTGGGGGTGTGGTGCAGAAGTTGACGATGAGGAAGGGAGAGATGGTCTCGTACGAGGCTGATGAAGCGCAGGAAGGGTGGGTGAGGATTGTGATGGACGTACCTGCCAGAGGTCTCATTGGATATATGGCCGGGGAGTTCAAAAATGACGTCCATGGACAGGGCACAATCAACCACATCTTCAAGGGGTACGAGCCGTATAGAGGTGCCATGGACACAGGGCGCAACGGCGCGTTGATCTCGATGGCGAATGGCGAGAGTAGTGGATACGCGATGATGCCGTTGCAGGCGAGGGGTGCGATGTTTATCCACCCTCAAATTCAAGGTATGTATGCCTCATGCTTTATATTGACCATGAAGACTCACAATTGATCGACTTCAGTGTACCCTGGAATGGTCATTGGCGAGTCATCGAAATCACAAGACCTCTACCTCAACCCATGCGTAAAGAAGCAGCTAACGAACATTCGTGCTGCTGGCGCGGACGAGAAAATTGTGTTGGCTTCGCCCAAGATCATGACTTTGGAGGAGTCGTTGGCGTATATGGCAGATGACGAGATTGTGGAGGTTACGCCGAAGAACGTGAGGTTGAGGAAGTTGATTTTGGACGTCAACAAGCGGATGAGGATGAAGAAGTGAGCCCACAGAAGCCGATATCTCCTTTTACATAGATCATGGAGCGGGGAGTGGGTGGGATCGTCTCTCACTGGATAGACGACATAAAATTATGGCGCAGTCCTCGTCACTCGATGTCGGCGTGGGCACTGTCGGATAGATACCACACATTATAGTAGACGCCTACTCACGATTATAGAATAGATAGATATCCTTATTGTACATATCACCAGGATAATATTAACCCTCCCCATTTGTTGTATATGAAGGCATTGGGGGACTGAAAATCGATGGAAGAGAAGTAACGCTTTGGTCAGGCTGTGTGCCTCGAAGTACGAAACACACCTGACCGCAACCTCCAACTTCATGCCACCGACTGTGATAACCGCCCGCCTAGCTCAATCGGATAGAGCGTCAGACTCTTACAAAAAGATTAGGCGGGAGAACGTCATTCTCCTTCCGACCTCCCGAAGTCGGAATCTGAAGGCTGCGAGTTCGACCCTCGCGGTGGGCTACTACCTTTTTTGTGATTCTTTACGTTCTCTGTGTTTCAGCAGTTGTTCTCAGAGACGTGATTCTAGGTTACGCGCCTTGCCTTTTTGAANTTTTTTTTTTTTGGCTGGAGACGCGTGACGTCACGCGACAATTGAACTTTAAACTGAGCTCTGAATTGAATCAACTGAGGCGTCCGCGTCAGCTATGAGCCCACCTCCAAACTTAGATTGACCTTACAGTACGGATATCATGCAGGTACCATTCTAACCTCTTGGCTGTGCATTTTCTCTTCTGCTCGCTGCCACGGCAAGTCGCATGGACCACCCAAGACCACTCTCGCATTTATCAAGAAATGCACCAACAATTTCATTTTCTCATTCTGTCTTTTACTATAACCGCCCGGTTTTATCCTCCTCCCGCCTCTCACAAGAGGTTTCCGCAGAGGACGTCGTAACATGCCATACACGTGCATCCTCAGAGGGATATGGCTGGACAAGAGCAGATCCGTTGTTTCAGGCTCGGAACACACCAACGACGCAGTTCTCCAACCGAAGAAAGCCAGAAACCAGGGCTATTCCACAACGTCCAGCGCAATCTTCAGCAACAAGGCATGTGTACACCAGAATCCATGTCATGCCACGAGCAACACCTTCGAGCTGTCCGTCCTCTGTCTGAGGCCACATCTGCTGCCACTCCAGTGCCAGAGCAGCAGCAGCATAACTGTGGTGGAGAGCGCCCCAATGGATCTTCTTCAGCACAGCCTTGCCCTACCAAGCCATCCCTCGTGTCGTTCATACACCCCACGAGGCTCGACACGCCTTACCCTGATGGCGAGGTCCACGAAGTTCATAGGAAGGAGTACTTCAAGCGCAGTATACCGACCCATTCTCATGGTTATGGACTATGAGCCCAGAATCAGAATCTCGTGGACTCTGGTGCTGTTTCACGGCGGGCTGATTATGGAGAGTCTACCTCTCTCACCGAATATATGCTGGACTGGATCGACGGGAGGATGAAGACGTCGACGATAGCTCGAGTCCCATTCTATCCCGCAGATACTCACCAAATAATGGGATTCAGAGTATTATTTGCAGCCATATGGATTCGACCTTTCAGTGTCTTTTCCTGCGTTAGCTCTTCACAGTACGCTGCATCCTCCGGATTCTGCTTGTCCAATCGCGTTTCTCAACCGGCTGACCTACCGATTGACGACGGTGAACTCCCTGTAGCTCAGAATTGAATTAATGCTAGGATCCGAGCCATTGACAACTCTCTTCAGCAGTAACGGCAAAGGCACAGGAGTTTCTTGGTCCAAAGTACCGTCTGGCAGGTCTGTTGTCACTGTTCCGAGGCATTTTGACTCGGTTCATAGACGCACTTTTGACGCCCCAAGGTGGATGCGCGGCGTGTGCAGGAACTATCAACGGCATTGCTGGACTCCGTCGCCTTTCTTGCAATGTCCTCACTGTTTATAGACTCACATTGGCTGGCTGTGTAAATGGCATTCTGGTGGAGGCGTACGAAGCAGCGGCCACTTCCCACAGGCGTTCAAACAAAGTTGCTAACAGACTCGGCCCTACACCAAGCGTACGAGCTGAAGCCAACTCAAATTGAGTCCTGAAGAGACAGAATGATCGTGAAATATTGAGGTTGCTCCCTAGAGTGTGTAATACTCATAAAGCCACTCCTTGGACATCGGCGGTGAGGAATGGGAGCATCCGAGGATATCGCTCCAAGTTTCCTCCGAATCTTCATCCTGGCCTATACAGCACCAAGTCAGGCCACTCCAGCCTAGGTAGATACACTGTCATTTACTCACCATTCGAAGGAGTCACGTACCTGAATTTGGCCATGTCCTCTTCCAGGTAGCACCAACGATACGGAATCGATCTCGAGTCGCGTAAAAGGAAAGGTTTCCATTTGTTGCACAGCTGCCTGGTTCTTTTGCGAATCCCAAATATCGCTGCTTCCACCGGGTTCATCTTTGATCCAGTTGATATGCGCTGCAGCATGTGGATAGTCCCCCGTCTCTGTGGAGAATCATAATAAGACAGACATACAAAAATGAATGGTTAATATTCCCTACCACCAGCACCCGACTATCCTCGCTCTCAAAATCGAGTTCCTCCAATGCACACACAGCGTTGTGTATGCGCATTGGAAGCTTCACATGCCACTCCCGGAGACCGCCAAGATACTCCGGTTTTCCGAGGCTACTGATCAGCTCGTTGAATGTCTGCAGTACCTTCACAATTTTTGGGTTGGTGACACCAAACGGAGCAAAGGTTGGATCCGCTTCCTCAAACGCCTTCACCTGGCTCCACAAACCCTCTGCGTCCCGTGCATGTATAAACCTCACCTCCTTCAAACGTTTCAACACAATCCCCTTGTCTGATTCTCCACCAATTCCCGCTAAGCCTTCCGTCCTCGACTGTACCATCCGCATAAAGGCTGCTGGATCAATGACCGGTCGGATGCTCTCGGGCCTCCACACAAGCGGACTTCGCAGCGTCAAAATCTCGAGTTGAGGAAAGAGTGGACAGGAAGAGTTGATGTCGAGACTAAGCGCTCCAAGTCCGTCCCCATTCCAAACCTTCATGTCCAGGTCCCACACATTTGGACAAAGGGCGGAAAGCTGTTCCAGGTCCTCGAAACGTCCCTTGACATTCTCGTCGAGCGCCAGCTGCTTCAAATCACAACCCGATCTCCGTACCAAGGCAATAACCTTGGAGTAAAGAAGAGAGGAAGCACCAAAGATCCCACGAATCTTCAGGTCTTCCAGCCCAGGAAGGATCAAGGTGTCCAAATGGTCGAGATATGCCGTCGTGTACAACTCTAAACCAAGGTGAAGGTGTAGCTGCGACAGGTGTTGGAAGATAACCGGATGGGAACTTGGGAGGGAAGTGATTTCCCTAGACTCGTACTTGAGCGTTGTTATCTTCGCGTCGGAGCTCGCCAGCAGTTTGTGATACCCCCAATCCTTGTTTGTCCTACTCTCAAATGTCTCCAGTTGACCCCACGGAAGCTCCATCTTGAAGACCACCCGCTTCGTGACCAAGGGCCTGTATAGACTGTTGAAAACCACATGCTTGAGCACGCACGCATGCCTGAAAAGATCGATAGAGATCTCCGTGCAACCTGCCTTCAATGAAATCGGCGCAACAAAAATAAGCTCCAGCCACCTCAGACTATCCAACCTCCCCCGATCACCTATCCCAGAGTCCTCCAAAAACCCAAGTGTCATAAGTGGCACACATAATGTAACCCTCTCCCAACGCGCCGAAGCGTCAATCATGAGACTCAAAGTCCCCAAAGACTGCGCCCCTTCGCCTTCCAAATCATACACCGCTTTGAAATGGAACGAAACAGACAACTTCCCGGACCTCTGAAGATAAACCCGCAGCCGACGATTAAGCGCTGCATGGGCCTTCCGGCGTAACGGCTTTTCCCCATGAAATTCCACCAACGGTAGTACGCGCCAAAGTTCGCAGTGCGCCAGAGCAGCTGCATTCCACAACCTTGAAACGCTACGAATGTCTTGGAGGGTCCGGTGCCAAGTTTCTCCCAGGCGCTCTTCGGACTCCAGAGTAAGGCGCATAACCCACGCAAAGACCTCCTTCCAAATCTCCCCGGGCACGGTCCTGACACACGAGAGCAAGGCTATGTGCTGAAGAATAGAGTTGTAGCACCCTCGAGCTGGCGAGGGTACTAGTACCCTCTGCTTTGCCTTGCTCTGATAGTGATCAAAGGTCTCCCCCGCAAGTTGGAGAAACTCGTCCTCCAAAGCTGCGAGCCTTGGGAGAACGTCCACTCTCTGTTCATCCGAGAGCGGGTCATTGGTTGCCCATAAGGCTTCCAACCTATCGGTCGTACTCCTGCCAATCGTAATGGCTTGAAGCAGGTTTGTCTGTAAGGATAACGTGTGATTGAGATTAGTGGTTAGCGCTAAAATGGATTTGCAGCAAAAGCAACATACCAATACTGCGTTCATCTTTACTGAGTCTTGAGAGGGTCTTCCGTATCCTTGTGGAGGAGGGTGTGGCAGGAAATGAAAGGGTGCATCCCTACACCTAGGGGCGCTAACTCCGCGATCAACGCACAATGTTTAATTCTTCGCAGATCAAATCCGACTCGGAGAAGCACTAAACAAAAAACGAAATAATCGCCGACCTTCTGTGTGTTATTGGTGTGTTACACAGATGTGATAACCAACTACGCCATCGAACCGATATTGACCTCGTCCGCGATTGCGTCGGTGACCCGACAGTCCCAGATTTCCATTGCTACGAAGGATTCTCCTGACCGGTGAGTATAACCCCCTTCGTACTCCGTCCGGACGTAGAGAGTCCCATTGGACTGGGTCAGGTCCACCAGGTCGTCTGTCAGTGGCGATATGTCGAGCAGGCGGTCGGAGGATTGAAAATCAGTTTGTTGACTTGCAATGCCATCCAACTTCTTCCCGTCGGTGAGCTCACTCCACCATATTTTATAAAATTGGCCAAATCTGTTACACTCAGTGGAATTCTTCGGGAACAGGGGCTCAGGCCTCAGGCCAGACCCGGATCCAGGACCCTTCGATGTCCTGGAATGCGACATTTGGTTAGTGATAGGATAAAGAATCGCTGACATTCCTTGATTTCACCTTTCTAAACAACAGGTAGATTGCTAGCGGATATGGTAGAGAATAAGTGGCTGGGACCGTTATCGAGATGAAGAAAGGATGACGATGTTGGAACAAAGTGGGTCAGTCGTGTTACATGGCTGTCGGATGCCAAGACCATCCTCTTAGACTTAAGCATGGCGCATATTATGCACGAGCGCCCAAATGCCTCGCGCAAAGCATCGACCGCTTCCCGCAGATTGAAGAATATGTGGACGACGGCGAGCAATTGGAGCCGCGTACACATCTGAAGGGTATCAGGGCAGTTGAGTGCCCTGAAAGCAATTGTAATTGGCCGTTCGGCAGTAAAGGCACTTCAAGAGGAGTGAACGTTTCAGCTGTAAGGCAAAGGCCGAAGGAGCGTTGGACGATCGCAAGTTTTCCAAGGATACTGGCTTGCGAACCTTTTGCGTAGCTAGTATCTGACTGCATCACATCAGCTTCATCTTATGCCGCCTTAGACTTGGATATATTCTCCCAATGTTGGTTTCAACACACGACATAGTGCTATTTCGAAGTTTGATTTGATTAACAAGTCGAAGGTAGAAAGATTGAAAGTATTATAGAGAGTACAGGATGCGGTACAGGTCACAGGGGTCAGTACATGAATTACGATGCATACATATTAGTGTAAGTGGGTTCCATATTGTGAACATAACAATTTATGAATGAAAGTGCAAGTGAAGAATTATCAGAAGTGCGAATAAAGAAGTTAGTAATCTTAGGACGGTCATGTGCAACCTTTAATTGGCGGGTACTTGAAATTGGGGCATTTGTTTTCCCAGATGTGCCTCCGCAAACTGTTCGAGTTGCCGCCAAGGTATCCGGTACACGTGAATTCGCAATGCTTACAAGAGATTGGGGGCAACTCCTTGAGTGGGCCCATCATTCCGTTAGCTAACATTTCGTGGCCGTAAACCCTGCCGTGTCGAGCGGACAGAAGGTGTTTCCGGAGGTTAGCGCCCGTGAAGCTGCAAACCTTCCCGCCTGCTTCCTTGAGGGTGCACTGTTGATCTCTGTGCTCCTTGGCAATGTGGTATGCGAAGCCCGTCAGCGGAACAAGTTTGTGGCAACGAACGGCAAGGTTGTTGGGATCCTGCTTCAAAGGCAAAGGGCATTGTACCACGTGGTAGGTGGAGTAACGAAGATGGTCGGTTTCCCTGTACTGGAACTTGCTGGCGGGGAGATCAGGGTCGTCATCGCGGTCGTCGCGCCTACGCTTTTTGCCAGTGGATGTCGCGGAAGCTACAACTGTTCTCTGGCCAGCAGAGACAGGTACGTCATTCGATTCTAAAGCGCATAAATCATTATCTACATGTCAATATTCCGAGGCGAAAGACGCTCACCACCCTGAGGTATGACAGTGGTTGCCCCGGCGCCTGTAGGTGCATAATAACCAAGGAACTCAGAGGTGAGAATATCAAGCGATGCTTCGAATCGCAGGTTCTCCAAGTTGTACTGATCGGGATGCCAATACTCAACCCACGTTGTCAAATTCTGACCTTCAGGGTTTTTCGCGCTTAAGAAGAATATTCGGTAACATAGCGGATAGGAGAAACTTGCTCGAGCTTACCTGGAGAAGTCCACCTCTTCGCGCAATGCCACAGTTTCTTGCTTGGGGGATGGTGTGAAAGAGCGCGTCGAAGCAGTCGCGGTAAAAAGATCCAGGGGTAGCTGTTCTCTGGGAGCAGCTGAACGCGCCTCGCCTCGAGCTTCACGGGCTAGGTAGCCTATATGAGGTGCCACAAGGCGACGACGCTTGACTGGCGAGTTTTTGGCCATTGGGGAACAAGAGAAAAGGCTGGAAAGACGAGAAAGCGCACAAAAAGACGGATTACAGCCGGTAGGAGCGGTTCGAAGAGGCTCCTGTGCGCCTCCCTAAGGGTTAAGGGAAGAACTGAATGACGGTAAATCAAGGGCAGTTGTCCGGAATACGTTTAAATACTTGCCTNCCCCCCGGGTTTGTGAACCAGCGTCGCGGTGCATGAACTGGATTGAAGAGTCGCCGAGCATCGGTCACGCATGCGGAAGCCTTTCTTGGACCATTGTTGCTACTCACCCTTTGTTCCAGATCTCGATACAAGTCGAATCCCTGCAGTTTCCATTGTGAACATTTGAGAGCATGCTGGTGATTATATCATGGCTGTGATGTCGCATCACCATTGTGAGTTCACGAACCGATTCGCAGCGGCAAGCAGAACGTGTCGAAAATGGAAACATAACCATTCCATTGGCCAACACGACCGCCATCAAATTGACGCAAGGTGTGAAGGCGTTTCATGGTTTCAAGTAGTCCCAAACTCTCCAGTCGGAAGTTAAATGAAGTGATAGTATGCCTCGGCGCATCCTATGAAGCACCGTTCAAGGCTAGTAGAAAACTGTCTAATACTGCTCGATTTCAATGCTCAAATTGAGAGTTGGGAGTAACGTACCGTTGTGGGTTATCAGTAGTGGGCAAAGGAGAAGAGTCGGAAACAGCCTGACACAATCTCTTACACATTTCTTGATGTTTTAGTAGGGTCAGGTATCGAGCGCCGTGGAAGGCTAAAGCTCCTTGCGGTGGAGTGACAGCTTAAGGACCGCATTTCCGCTCGAGATGTGTTAGTAAAGCGAGCTTGGAATGGCAATAATCGATTTGCCACGTAGGGCATGATGGGGCTCTGCCAGTTTCAGCTTCTAGAAGATAGAGCAAGTGGCGCATTGCTGCACTTGGTTTGGATGTGTTGTGTCACGGTCAAGGTGTTTCGGGGATGGAAAGCAGGCTTAAGAACGAGGGACGATGGTAGGGGACAAGAATGAAGGGGTATTGATTCGACGGGAGGGCCACAAGAGCTAGCTACGAGATATATGGAGGGAAGTCCAAACGATCCGGAGCTTGACTTGCGCACGGACTTAACCGTCACATGTTGGTCTGGCTTGGTACCACTCGTTCGAGATCTCAATTGTGAGGCGCACCATGACTAAAATACAATGCACGGAGGAAGTCAACCTCGTCTGAAAACCTCTGGCTGGTAACGAGTCTGGCAGAGGCGTATTTTATTGCATACTCGAAAGCAAGCGAGTGCAACTATGTCCATCAAGCTTTCAAGCTTCAATCACTGTGCCTGAGTCCAACTGACATCAATCATCAATTCACTTCTACGACCGAAAAGTATCTTTCCTCTTGCTGGGCACCAGCCAAAAATTGGATGCTTTGTAACGCCTCTTTGCTGTCATCTGTTCTGCTCCTGCGTATTTCATTGTGCTTGGGCATTGTAAGCAAAACTATTCTCCGTTGTGCATAGGACTTGTCACATCCTTACTCAAACTGCTCAAGCCCCCAAGCACACGGGACCGTTCGTATAGATATGGGCCTTGTACGATTGATTTTGTCCCCCCCCATCCATGCTCGAAGAATACATCCAAAACTGACCAACAGGTGGCTGATCAGAACTATCCCATCGTGCCCCTTATTCGTAACATGTCGTTCGCGTATACCCCGGCGACGAGTTCTTGGCCGTCGGCTGGGCCCTACTCACTCCTGCGCGCTCACCACCCGTTCACCACAGTCGATAACGGACTAATAACTCCCGGCGAAGGACTCAATGCTGACTTCTGGGGTCCTAGTCGATCCGTGACAGGTCGAGAGGCCCTATTCGTGTGGGACGGTGACTTTCAAGCCGACCGTTATCCAGTTGGACCGACTGTCGAAACTGCAGATATTTTTCTTACAGGAGCAATGGATCTCGAGTCTCGGGGTGCCCGGCGGTCTGGTGCAGAGGTATCTCCGGACGGACACGAGGGTGATCTCTGTTTCTTCGACGCATCTCGCGATGTGGACACTCAGACTATGCTGAACGTCCGCATGTGCCTTCATCTGTCCTTTGCCCAGCAGCACTCACCCTGAGCATGCATGCAATCGAGTCCTAACCGACTTCTATGCGCATTTTGTAAGAAAACACCTCGACCCATTTTACAAAGAAGGGGGGTGGTATTGCCCTCTCGCGCTGACCACCGATCTCACGGCGAATGAAACTCACAGATGCGAGAAACTTCTCAAGGTTGATCCTTCCGACCATCTCCCCAAACTCCGTAAGGAAAGGTTGAAAAGTGTCGTAACGCATATTTTTAGACATGGTAGCGAGATGCATGCGGCTCAACCTGCGGGGTATAAGGTGAGGATGGTGGAAGATGGGACTTTGGTGAGGTTGGGTCCCAAGTGCCGAGTCGTTTGGATCCATGATATCTCGCTTCTTCCACTTCATGTATCTTTCAATTTTGTTTTTCCGATTCCGATTCACGACATACCTTTTATCAAGACCTACAAGTTATACATACACATCCACAAGCAATTAGTTTTGGGCTTCGACAATCACGCCACAATCTCACACCTCTGTTCAAACGCGAATGGGGCCTCAACATTTCTCCGAGCTGCCCTTGATTATTCCAGAAAACCCGTCTGAATTCAGAATGCCAATAGATCAGAATCACCGAGAGGGAAGCGAATCAAATCTTGCCTGGAACAGCCACCTATTGGGTAAGTGTTCTGTCATTGCATTGAACATCAATGTTACAGTTGACATACATAGTGGTTGACATAGTGTGTGGCATGTTCCTGTACATCCCTTGAGCTCACTTCGGATGCTTTTGAACCTCCCTTGAAATTAAACCACATAACCACTGGCCCAAGCCCGAGCTACCCATGAAAGCGGCGCCAAGCATCCCGGCTACTTCCCGTCAACAGCGCCCGTAGTCGCGCTCACCAGAATTCATTACCTACAGGCGCCAATGTGATCACTTTGTACTTCCCAAACTATTTCAAGTCCCCGCCGCCACCATCTCAAGCTCCTGAACATCAATGCAAGGTGCCAGTGACATACTCTCAGACCCCTAGTGATGCGAATTCCACGGGTTTTGCAAATTTCCAGAATTTCTTTGCTACAAGTTTACCAAAAATCTCAGAAAAATCAAGATCAACAACGAGAGATATTTTATTCAACCTTCAACATCACTTTCTCCTCTTTCACATCTATTCTATCCCCTTATTCAATTAGTATATGTAGAAATGCGCAAGAATATTGTGGATACTTGCCCTAACATTCCACTGGCCCGGATTGCACAGATCTCTCCAACACTAGGGGAAAGCGACGGTTTCCTTCTCGGCATCGTTTCGAAGCTGGAAGATATTAGTCAGAGCTATATCATTTTTTGTGCATCTTCAATTGATTTCCAATGAAATAGACTTCGTGTCAAACCGATGTTCTCTCCAGGAGCCTGAGCCATCACGGAAACCATCACTAAGGATGGATATTCGTATGACATGTCTTGTATACATCTCTCTTCGGACGCTTTCAAATGGCTCAAACTCCCTCAAAATGGGATTAAACAGAAGCGTCAACCACTGGAACGAGTCTGAGCAGCCTATGAAACGATTACCAAGAGGGCCGGCTAACGGCCGGGAACGCCTTAGGGCGCTTGGGCGCCCGTGACAGCGCTTACCAAAATTCAATTGCCCTGCACGCGCCAAATGGGTTTACTTTGTACTTACCCGAGGGGGCTAGTAGCTCCCGTCAGCGTTCCAGGTTTGTAATTATAGGGGCAAGGTATAAAAACTAGGGAATGTGGAAGTTGAAACAGTAGTGCTCGGTCACCACTCGAATTCTCTCCCTCCCATTGAACTAAGGGCCGGTCCCAGTTGTTCATAGGATTCTACCACATCTACACCCTCACACCTCAGCCATACCTGAATCCCTTTAATCCTACTCCTCTTTAAGATGGTCGCCATTCGACTTCTCCCATTCGCTACCGCTGTCTTTCTCAGTGTGCTGCACACAGAACTTGTTACCGCTCGTCCTCTCCATAGAGAGGTATGCTTTCAAAGTCTCAAAAGCCTCTCGAGGTTGCTAACCACTCCGTTCAGGGTCTGAGTCTTCGTTCGCTCGGTTCTGAAGCCTACGATGACGGTGCAATCGCTCTTCGTGAGCTATTCGACGAGGTGAGCACACAATCTTTCACATTTGACCTTCAAGACAGTCAATTCATATATTGTGTCCTCTTTTTTCATCTAATTGTGTGTCATTTAACCTGTAGGATTCGCTGGAGGAGTATTTCTCGAGAGAGCCAACGACACCGGCTCCTGATGCGACACGAGGGAGGGGAAGAGCGGACACGAGAGAGCCATCGCCTGACCCTGCCCGATCGCGTTCGCCATCGCCCCAGCCCCAGCCTCCGCCTCCGCCTCCGCCTCAACCTGTGAACTCATCGAGTGGCAACACTGCAAAATCGAAGGGGAGGAGGAGCTTTGACGAGGTACGTCATGAAGCATTGCCAGTTCTCTCATCCCCGAGATAGAGTCGATAACTGTACTGTACTGACTTACCGACCTACTTGGGTGTTTGAAACAGGATGATACCCAAGACCTCGTTCGACGCATAGAAGCTGAGATTTTTCCTCCTCCTCCTCATCATCACCCGGGGAACCGTGAGACAAACAAGCCACTTCGCCCGAGGCCAGTGACGCCCCCTCCCCCTGTCCCTGAGGAGCCGGCTAAAAACAAGCCCCTCCCTGCGATTCCAAAAGGGAAGAGGAGCTTTGACGAGGTACGTCGTAAGGCTGGACCGCCAGTTCTCTCATTTCAACTCATCATTCATAATATACTGATCGAAAAACCAACCTACTGAAACAGGATGACTTTGAGGAGCTCGTTCGACGCATGATCCTTTCTGAAGCTGAGATTCGACTAAACTTTCCTCCGCCTCCTCCTCCCGTCCCAGGAAACCCTGCGACCAACAAGCCGCTTNCCCCCGAGGCCAGTGACGNCCCCCTCCCCCTGTCCCTGGGAAGCCGGCGAACAACAAGCCTCTCCCCGCCAAGCCGAAAGGCAAGAGAAGCTTTGATGAGGTACGATTCAGCTGGTTTTTAGATGCAAGTCAATTGTAACTGACTCTCTTCGCCTCGATAGGATGAATTCGAGAGGAGAGCTATCTTGGACGAGGTGAGTAATAGAGTGAATTTTGGATGATAGACTCCTTCATACCTGACTATCAAATCTATCTAGATTGTCGAGGAGCTCTTACGCCGGGATTACTTCGATGATATGGATCTGGATTAAATAGTTGCGACTGCGATGCATTCAACGATATAGATAGACGTACGAGGGAGAGATGTATAGTAGCTGGATTCCCTAAATGAAAGCTGTATTGCATTTCTGTCCTTATCTTGTTAAGATACCCAAGGTGACCGGAATATGGATGGAAAGATCCGTGCTGGGGGCAGGATGCGAGAATTAATATTGCCCGCCTGCAAGCGCCGCCAATCCTGATCCGTATTGAATCTCAATCAATCAAACCCAAATATGTAACAGCAAAGCGCTTGGTGACGAGCAGCGATGAATCAACAGTTGACCAAGTGGGTAAAATGAATTACGTCGGAGTACCCAATTGTAAGAGGACGACGGAAACGAGGGTAGAAGGAATGACTATGTACAATAATATCAATAAAGAAGAGTATTTGTAAGAATAGTGGTATTTAGACGGGAGTGAAATGTCGAGAAGACGAAGAGGATAATGATATGTGTGTAGGGGTGGGACAGGTTAGAGGGGTAAACTGAAAGAATAGAACATGGCGGGTGAACGAGAATACAAGTACGATGATGAAGACATCATCAAAAAGTTAGAACGATCGAATGAGGATTTGGTAAAGGTAGAAACGAGCAACGACGGCTCTCAAGTACACGAGAGGGGGAGGGACACGCCTAGACAGGTCTCGCCTCCGAGCCAGGATGCTTAATCGCAACGGAGATCCTCTGACCCTCGATTCCGAAGGGATGACTCGTAGTGTCCCGCTCGACCACAATCTCGACGGTCCCATTACACTCGCCCCTCTCGCCATTCGTCTCTGCCTTTCGCCTTTGCCTCTGCCACTGGAGCGCCTCGTAAGCACCCTTGGGCTGGAACATAGGATCAAAGGTGCTGCAAGCACCTTTGAAGGTGGTGTTGTACATGGAGTCGTCTTTCGTTTTCTGCCTAGAGATCGGCGCGTACTGACTGTGATGAATGGAGGCGTCAGCACACCAGTAGTTGGGAGTAGGAGAAGGAGCAGGGACAGGGACAGGGACGAGACACGAGGGAGACGTACTCGAATGGGACCTAGCAATCTTCCGAATATCGAGGATGACTATGTCCAGCCTCTTCTTTTGGTCAATCTCAGGCGTCGGGATGATAGTATGAAAACCGCTGAATGCATTTGCTTCGAATGCCGCCGTCAATCGCAGTGGCAGTCTGATATTTCGTACCCAGATTGGGGTCCTGGTGCGACGACGGAAAATGATGAGCTTCGGCGGACACAGAGGAGGATAGAATCGAGTAGCATCGACGCACCGTGGCAGCCTGAGGAGAAGACGTGACACCCGGTTGACACGCCTGATGCTTTACATATCGCTTCATCATCAGCATAGCCAGCTCCTTCTCCGTCCCTCCCAAATCCCGCAGAGGAACCGGCACCTTGGACTTGGCTTTGGCCTTGGTCGTCTTTGGCTTCCTGGGGATGTTGGCTCCAGCACCTGACAACGCCTTCCTATCTACACCACCAACCACATCACCGCTGCCTACGGGAGGCTGAGCCGGCTTCGTAAAGGTAGCATTTTCGTCCCCGGATCCGTCAGCCAAGGTCCGAGCAAGCGCGAGCTGGAGCTGAAGTTTTCGCCGCTTCCTCTCGCCTTCCTTAGCTTTATTGACTTGCATACACTTGCGGCAGTTGACGTATCAACCGAAAACGATCTTCTTTTCGCAGGTCCTGCAGTTCTTCACGAAAGAACGTCAATCGAAACCTGGTATTTCAAGGACGCTGCCGTTACCCAAATCGTGTTGAACCTCATAGTATTCTTTCGTGGGAGATACGAGCTCAGAGAAAAGAGAAGGAAATTTACTCTAGTAAAACGCGCGTTTTCCACCTGCAAAACGAGGAGAGGATGGAAGAGACGCGTCCAAGGTGGCTGTCGTAACTGTCGGTTGCTAGACGCGCATCACGTCATCCGAATAGGGGCGCGTTGCTTGACGCTGTTTGGCAGCGTCAACTAGAACGCATCGCTGCCGACTCACAGCAAAGTACCTCAACTTTCATAGCCCGCACTCGTCTCACCTTGAGAATCTAAATTATCGATAACCTCAGTAGGGAACACAACTACTGCATGTTATCATCAATCAGTACATCGATCTGCATTATACAGTCGCAATCGGATAGCGTGTGTAGAGCGACACGACAGACTATCATCTAATCCAACTCCATGTCATCGTAGTACCCACGGTGAAGGAGCTCCTCCATGATCTAGGCGTATAAGTAAGTATTTTATCGTTTGAACTGGGCAAGTATGCTACTCACCTCGTCCTCGATGGTTCGAATGGCCAGTTCCTCAATCTATCAAAGTGAGATGGTTAGTTTTTGGGCAAAATGCGCGAAAAATATCTTTGCCGTACCTCGTCAAAGCTGCGCCTCGTCTTCGGCGGCGTAGGAAGAGGTCGGACAGGTCGAGGGGAAACAGGTCGAGGCATAGG
>JANBPK010000930.1:0-119013 GCA_027579435.1 Candolleomyces eurysporus
TGAGGATCACATAGTCAATACATAAATATCAGCGCTTCCATTGTATAGAAGGGACCGTACCCGACTTCTAAGGCGAGCAAGGCGAGTGCACTGTCGTATAATTAAACCATCACTGAATGCCCGGAAACCTCCTTCGTTCGGTGTGAATTCAATACAAAGTGGCATGCACATATAGAAGAGCGTTGGGTGACGCAATGCGGAATGATACGAACAAGCGCATCATCCGATCTATTGGGCTACGTATGTTGACCAGGCTCAGCATTGCTTCCTCGGATCGCTTAAGTCCCAATGCCGTCAGATAGATTGGTATAAACTGAGCGTCATCCTACTAACAAATGTCTCCCTAGAGCCCTCGAAAGCTCTTCCTGTCTTTACCATCCAACCTCCAAACACTCATTCGATTGCTTCTTGTCGCGATGCTCATCCGCATCTCTCTATATCTTTCTTTACTCACCTTCTTTATATCGTCTGTCCTTTCCGGACCAACTGGGCTTCACAAACGTGTCGAGATACAACGGTACACCGGAGAGGGCGAGACTTCCGGCCGGTACCTCGTCTTACTCAAGGAAGGAGCTTCGAGGAAGAGTTTGATCAACCGACTGGCCAAAGAAGCTGAGGTCGTCTACGAGTGGGATACGGTCTGTAATGGTTTCGCCGGTGAGTTATTTCACTCCTTGTCCGGAGTGATTACGCGAGAGTGCTTACAACGTCGACACAGCTAACCTGGATAGTGTTTCGCTTGCACTCCTTCAGACTTCGCCCGAAGTCGAATCCATCGAGGAGGACGGCATCATGCGAACCATGGCCACGGTTACCCAGTTCGTCCCTTCGCTGCTGGAAATTTTGACCTTCGTGTAACATCCCTTTGGCATATAGAGATGACGCACCATGGGGTCTCGCCCGCCTCAGCTCGAAGGACAAGTTAGCCAACCAGGACGCGAGGTCAGTATAACCCACAGCATTCGACTCCGTTGTTGCAGTTGTATCTACCATTAACCGATCGCGATGCAGCCAACTCAGCTTCAGCTATAAATACGATAATTCTGCGGGAGCTGGCGTGGACATCTACATTATTGGTGAGCTCGTATATCATCAGTTTCACTATGAGTTTCCCATTTTGATACTCCCCTTCGTTAGATACTGGCATTCAAGTTGAACACACCGACTTTGGCGGTCGCGCCGAATGGGCGAAAGAGGCTGTATTCGGGCCTTATGTGTCAGTATCAACGCGTCTCAGTGAGAATCCCTCTAGAAGAAATCTAACTCGCTAGATATCCTACAGACCGATCGATGGGAACGGACATGGAACACACGTTGCGTCAGTGAGATTCGCTCCCCCCCCGATCGGGTTACAACTGACCTTCGAGCACAGAGCCACTGCGGCTGGAACGAAGTACGGTGTTGCGAAGGTACTAATATGATGCCTCTTCCAAGAGAAGGAGCAGTAACACTAAACGAAACCCAGGGGGCTACAGTTTACGGTATCAAGGTTCTCAGTGATGCAGGGTATGTGGGCATTCATAAGCGCATTTTCTCCAACGCTCACTCAAAACTCGGTAGGCTTGGTTTCACGTCCGATATGTGAGTTTTGTAACGATACCCCACTCTTCCTAATTGAAGGAGCTGACCCACTCGACCATACCCAAGCATTTCTGCCATGAACTGGGTTGCAACGGAGTCGAAAAATTCAGGAAGACCAACTGTGGTCAATTTGTCCCTCGGAGGTGAAGCATCCCCTGCCATGGACGATGCTACGCGAGGCGTAAGCTCAAATTTTTGCACAAAACCTCCGTATCCCTGATTCACTAACAATACATTGCATTTTCCGATGTAGCTCGTTAATGCTAGAGTCCATGTCGCAGTGAGTTCTAGTTAAATTCAAAAGACGTTCTACGAATGGAAATGCTTGACTCTTCAAACTCATTATCAATCGCAGGTCGCAGCTGGGAACGATGGTGTCGACGCTGAGGGTACATCCCCCGCCCATGTGAGGGAGGCCATCACCGTTGGAGCCAGCACTATCTCCGACTCTAAGGCCTCTTTTTCCAACGTTGGCGATGCCATCGATGTGTTTGCCCCTGGAGAAGACATCATAAGCGCTCATTTCCTTCTTCTGAACGACGTACGTTCTCAATTTCCCGGAAAACATGCGACTGAAGCTGAAAATGGCATGGATGGCAGGGTCACCAAAGCTTGTCTGGAACTTCAATGGTGAGTTGTTCGGCTTTTCAGTCCCTGAGAACTTGATTTGATTGAAACGGGACATACACAAATTTAAAGGCGTCACCCCATATCGCCGGTCTGATTGCCTATTTCATCGGGCGTGGTGGCAATGTGTCTCCAGCGGATATGGAAATCAAACTGAAAAACTTAGCTTTGAAGGGAGTTTTGGGAGGAGTTCGTAAGTCGCAACCATTCGATCTTCATTTGGCTCTTTTATCTAACGAGTGTTCTCAGCCACCGGGACCGCCAACCTTCTGGCTCAAAACGACCTTTCATCGTAGACTTCCTAGCATTTGGGCGTATGGTGGCTTGTCTCGCTGTATATCTAGGTCTTCCCTCTCTAGTATGCAACTAATCTGTAACGAGGCAAATACGATCATAGATAATCATAACTTCAGTTAGTAAGAAGCAGTCTCTCCTTGCATGACGAAAAAATTAAAATTAAAATTAGGAAAAGATATAAATTTCTTATTTATTTATTTGGCGGCAGCTTCCAGGTCGTTGAATATCGTTTCTCTTGTTTAGTTTGTCGAGCATGCTGCACGGTGCACCAGACAACAGAGCTTGATACTCTAGCAGTTTCCTGCACTGGCTACTCCTTGTCACCTGTGCCGATCCCTCTAACATAAAAAGTCTCCAAAGCGGGATGGGATGTCTATTAGCCCACCACCAAACTTTCCAGAACCGTTGGTGCCCTCCTACATGCTGTTCAAATTCCATAAAAACCGCTTGATCTAGGATACTGATCAATATCGAGATCCAGCCACTCCAGGGGAGAGCCCTGACGAAGCTTCAGGGTCTCTAAGAAGGCTGCGCTCTGAAGAAGGCCGTCGGTGAGGAGCCGATTGGCATCTTTGGCCTTTAAAGGTTCGTAGAAATGTGGGTAGGCTGAGATATTTCCCAATAATGAAGCGTTTCAAGGCCACAAAACGACGGGTGGGTAACGTCGCAGCATCGACGCTCTCGCCACCAGTGGAGGCCGTTGACATACCGCCTTCATCAATGGGTCAAAGGGAAAACTTGATAACGGCGGAGCCTTGATCCATTTACCGTATGGAGGCGGGGAGATTCATCACTCCGATTCACATACAATAGAAGCATCGAATGCTCTGGCAGAGAATCGATATCTTCGCAGAAGGAAAACGACATAAACTCTGTATCAGGGAAGACCGCTTGGACGCCGAGGGTGCAACGGTGAAATTCCATGTGCGCCAGTGGGGTCGGATGGTGCTGTTGATTATCCATCCGAATTAGACTGACAGTCCATGTCGTCGAAACTGAGATTGAGGAACGGCTCCGCTTTGACCAGCATTACAAGGCGTAGGAGGTTGGTTAAGTTCACCAGAGTTGTCGAAGACAATGTAAAGGTGGTTCGGCTGTTCCATGGAGATATAAAACCGTGCCGTTTTGAGTCTCTCGTATAAACACTCAGAATCGGGCATCCGCATCCCAAGGAGCCGCCGGAAACGACCTCCGTGTCGGATTTCAGTTAGGCGGAGGCCGGAATGTGAATTATGCCGCCTGGGGATGACTAGACGTACAATTTCGAGATTTAAGAATTCGTAGGAATACAAGTATTGTTCTGAATATATAATTTGATTTAATTTGGGAAGAGAACGTTCCACGCTTCTTCGGCCGTATATGACTTGGAGAAGTTGTTTTCAGCGTTCTCAACAGTTAACTGACAGGGAAATCGAAGATCAGTTCCACGTCAACGAGGAATAGTAGGCAAAAATCGCGTACCTGAAGCAAAGCCTGAGCCCGACTGTGCTCAATGGCCACATTCTCTTTCAACGCTCGAACGACGGCCTCCTTGTCGTGCAATTGTCCGAGTTCACCAGCCATCATCTTCTTTCCAGCAAGAGCAAGATGGATAAGGGCGCCGATTGCATTGACCTCTTGCTTCCCTTTCTTGCTCTTCGCCCCATTGAGCTGCAACCCATCGTACGCAAGTCGGTATGGGATTGAGCTCCGCTCGATCAACCCGTGCTGAAGAGCCGAAGCGCTCAACAGTGCCGATGTAAGTGTTTGATTCGATGGATCGATTGTCTTTTGGGACGGCTGGCCCAACTGGAGTCCGTTGAGAGTGGTGTTCAGTAGGTCCAGGAATCGGACGTCGAATACGTAAAGGAACGTATGGTCGTTCTCTGAGAAACGAATTTGAATTTTGCCGAACTGCGTCCGTAGCGAAGCGATAGCTTGAACCGCCGTGTCGACAGATTTCGGGGATGATTCGCCTGCTTGGATGAGAGCGGTTGCGAGTGCTTCCACACATGCCGAAGTAGGATGGTCGTCAACAATAGAATTCACCTCTCCACCCAGCTTCGTTGAGTCCACGCCAGCTGTGAAGAGATCCGTGAACGTAGGAAGGAGCGTGTCGAATTGGGCGTCCCATTCGTCTTCAGTAAGGACAATTGTTGGCATGCTAAGTGAGGTTCGAAGATGGACGTCTAAGGCGTTGGGGAAACCGCCCCTTTTCTTCCTTCCTAAAGTACTGTTACCAGCATCATTGCTCGTCGTCAAACGCCACCAGTATCCACCAGTACAGCCGCCCAGTCTGTGGTGGAGTTCTCAGCGCCCAGAAGTACTATCCGGTTGAAGGGATGGGTGCAATGGTCATTATAGATACCCCACTCTCGACTTCATCTGACAAGCTATTGTCCGGAGGCGGTGAAACTTCGAAACATATCAAAAAATACGGATGCACCACGAGCGCTGCCTCTCCGGCGTCCCGCTTTCCGGTCGGTGAAGCCTGGAACGCGCGCTCAAGCAGCGTGGTGTGTCCGGCAGCTATTACTTCTGCCTCGTCCTCGGCTCTGCGGCGATGGCACCGAAAATCAGTCAGCTATCATCTCGGAACATTCAAAGGAGCGACAAAGGTTTCAAGAAAAAATACCCCAAAATACTCCCACACCCTTCACGAGCAGTGGCGACCTGGAGGATCGGACCCGGCCATCGACTTACATAACCTTTCTGACATATTTTGGGTCATTTGTGGCAATGGGAGTGATAATGCTGTTGCGAATAAGTAGGGTGTTCGAAAGCCGGTGCTAGCGAGCGGTCTCTCCTACTAGAGAACGAAGTCCTGGGCGTCCACCAGAGGCAGCTCTTAGGCTCTCACCGCTCTCCACGGAAGCCTAGAAGACCGTAAACAAAGTTCCTTATGGGCCGTAGTGGATTTGCTTAGGTGATGATCCGATGGGAGATTGACGTTTCAGCATGGTTGCCCGTCGCCGTCAGGAACTCAATTCGGTTTTCCAAATATGTCAATAAGAGTAAGTCGTATAAAAAGGCACTTCGAACGTTGGAAGATCCTCCAGAGCCGGTCTCTCCCAATCCTTCCCCCCNAACCACATTACCTACAGCTGGTCTTAGGTCGCTCTCGCACAATGAAGTTCTCCATTTCTTTCGTTGCACTCGTCTCCACGGCCCTCTTTGCAGTCGTCCATGCTGCTCCTGCGCCTCTCTGCAACGGAGAGCTCTGCTCCGATGTTGCTGCTCGCGAGGTGATCGATGTTGCTTTCGACGGTGAGTATTTGGTCGGTATTATGTAATGTATATGCTGATGATGGCTCGTATCGTAGACCTGGCCGTTCGGGCTAAGGGCAAAGCCAAAGCCCCTGCTACGGGGGCTGCGAAATCCGCCGCCGCACCCAAGAAAAAGTCCTCTGGCTCGCAGAAGGGCAATATCTCGCAGGGTATCCTTGACGTGCAGAAGAAGCAGGGTCAGAAACAACGAGCCAAGCAGCAGAAGACCACCGCCAACACTAGGCTCGTGCAGAAGAAGACAAATGATATCAAGAAGACCGTGGACAACTTCCGAACGGCGGAGAAAGCCAAAGGCAAGCTCAATTCAGCTCAGCTCAACGCGAAGTCCGACAAACTTCGCAATGCCGAGAAGAGCCGTGTCATCTCCAACAACAGGAAGGACACGAAAGCCTCCAAGACGGCGCAGTGGGCCTCAAAAAAGAACACTCCCGCGCAGAAGACGGCGAAGAAGGATGCTCAGACTGCTCGCAGGGCCGATCGGAAAGCCAAGGGACTCCCATCCCCAGCGAACCAGGCCAGCACCAAAAACAGGGTCTCGAAGGAGCAGAAGAACAACGTCAAGCAGCGATTCCGTGCCGCTAACGACAAATTGAGGAAAACTGAGGGTGTTCCCGGACGCAAGGATACTGTCACTGTTGGATCTCGTACGTATTTTCTCTTAGCTATCGACTCGTTTGGACTCTTTTCTTACGATCGGTTCTTTCACCCCTCACAGACAAGACTGACGGACGCGCCGTTCGCCAGTCTGCGTTCAACAGCTACCTCCACTCAAAGACACCGGTCGGCCGTAACCCCATCAACAAACAGGTTCGTTATCTCCAAGTTCTTCGTCTCTCATTACGATTGTTCTGACCTATCTACCTCACCCCAGCCCAAGAACTTCAACAATAGGCCTTACGCCTCCACCCACAAAGACGCAGGGCTCGCCGGCAAGAAGGCCATCCCGCAGAACGGCAAAGAGTACCCGATCATCGACAAGAGCCCTAACGGATGGACTGGCCAGGGCCCTGTTGGTGCTCTCCGAACTGTGACTTACAAGCAAGGTGGCAAGAGAAAGCTCGCTGTTGTTGGACACGATACTAGCCGCGGTGGTGATGCCAATGACCACTACACGGCTACCGTGACTCCCGGTAATCGTGAACTCGACCTCGACTTTGAGGACTTCGAGTGAGCGCGTTGTTAGTTGATCTGTTCCAGTCCTGTGTAGTCGTGCAATTTTTATCTTTTTNGGGGAAAATTACTCTTTTCTTGTGTGAGCACCGCCGACGGCCCTAAAAAAAWTTTAATAATACTCCAGACGCTCCTTCAGATGAGCAGTCGGATATGATGTACGCGGTTTGAACTGTCAGAGCGAGGGCACGAGTTCTCGTCGCATTCTTGTTGAACTTCGCAGAGTCTTTCGAAGAAGTCATCCAAGACTATTCGCAGAGGGTTTGGTCAAACCCCGATCACGAGGAGCCGCCTCTTTTACTCCGACGCTCTTGCGCTTCGATCCCGCCCGTCTTCATTGACGGCTCAGTAAATTCCCTTTAGTTGGAACAGGTTCTTAGTCTCATGTTACAGGCTTGGATGCGCATTCAGGAAGTGGATTATTATGACCCATACGATCCTAACCTCTGATCGTCGTTGACTTTTCTCCTGTCACTCAAGACCTCGTTGACAACCTAATGATTGCCTCGTTTAATTGGATTTCTCCACGAGCACTGATCACGGAGTCAGTCGTCGATAGGCTTGAAAGCGAGCTTCTCCTGCATTTCTCTACTCCGGCCTGGACCATACCATTGATATCTTACCTCCTCAAGGATCGTTTCAAGCCTCCTACTTTACCCACCCTCACTACTTCTTCCCCCTGCGAAAGACAATCCGCAAGCAATCCCAACGCCACGCTTCCTGTCGGCTCTTGTCTCTTCTCATGGCTTCGCGACAGTGGATTTAATTAGCTGTCGAAAAAAAAAGGTTTTGAGCGAGAGATTCCGATCTCTGCTGATTCGCAAGACTCCTCATAGCGTACACGAATCACCCGCATCCACCACAATTGACAACTTGAAGGCTCAGAGGTACCATTTAAGAAGGGCTTCAAGGCTTGGCCCAATTACCCAGAGTGAACAAGAGCCGCACTAACATAGAGCGGAGGCTAATGGCCCATGAGTTGAGTGAGATATTATTGAACACACAATGAACCGTGATGAAGAAGATGGTAGGATGGCAGAGGACATTTATCAGGCGCACCGAACGACGACCTGGCACTTCTCCAATTGAGTCTCATTCCGGCACGATAGATAGACATCGTCCTACCAACACTTGGCTAATTATACCCCTCTCTTTCCCTCGTACTCGTATACTATCTAAGTTTTGCACCGGCTCGGGTGATCTTGGCAAAGTGGCAAAGTGGTGATAAATATCTGTAATCTAGCTTCTTCGCATTCTGACACTAAAAGGTGCATACTGTGGGAGGGACGCTGGATCGTATGCGCTTTCTCGGTATTCTGTCAATCGGTAATCAGATCCCGGCGGTGCCTGATAATCATTCTCTTCAGCATTACGCTTGATTTAAGCTTCTCACTTTCTCAACTCGAAAGATAACTTCCCTTATCAAATCTGAGAAGCTAATTCATCGAAATGGTTCCAGGCAACGGGGCCCAAGGCGGTACCTGAAAAAGCGTCCTATCCGCGTTCCACGAGGGAGAGGGACATTAGACGGAGGCAAGACGGAGGAACCCTGTGAATTCAAATACTCAGAAGCTCTCATCGAAGTCTTCCCTTGATGGCATCTCCACGACATGATAGTCATCGGCTGTGATAAGTACATACCCAAGCCTCATTCGTTCACCCAGTCACTCGTACAGTATGTCGGTTGACCCCGCAGTTCTGAGAAGAGCTCAACTCGCACGGTGAGTCCTCCACATCAAAAGAACGTTGACCTGTCAATTGACCCCAACCTTGTCGATCCTAGTGCCGAGTTTGGCATCCAGTTCAGCAGCATCAGTACGTACGCGTGGACTAGTCAAATTCTCTGGCATTGAGATTTCCCTTGCGATATCCAGCGCTCATCTACTACGACTACTTGCTCACCTTCCCCGATGAAATTCAATTTATTTGGAAGAACCCCAAGAGACTGTCGACGTTTTTCTACTTCTGCTGTCGCTATTACCTCATAGCAAATTTGCTATGGATGCTAACCAAAGTGAGCAATGGAACACTCCCCGGGCTTAGGGTACGTCGTTCCGGTTCTCTGGCCAATACTCTCAGCTTATGCGTCCGCCAGTTCGTCGGGTATTCTACCTCTCGTTTATGTCTAGTGATTTACTGTCAATAGTTGCAACACGGTCGCCAAGGTATCGGCCACCTGCGCCGTATTCGGGAACATTGGCGTACTCTGTACGTTCCATTCCTCCTGATTCCAATCAGAGTTGAGCGATTAAGTCTATCTCATAGCCGTCTGGGGCCTACGAACCTTTGCCATCTGTAACGATAACAAGGTCGTCAAGGGAGCTATTGCCACGCTTGGTGCAGCCATTCTGATATCACTCATCGTCTGTCAAGCTCCTTCCCGAGTCCCTTGTTCTTCAATATTGAGCTTTCTACCATTTAGGTTCGCTTACCTTTTGCCCGATGCTCTGATATACCTGCAATCACAAAGTACGTCACCTTATTCTGTTCTTGAAGTGACAATATAGCTCATCGTACATTGATTCGACCAGTCGTAAGCATCCCAGCTCTTGCAGTCTACCTAAGGGGCATCGAACATTTCGATAGTCGGAATAGCTATTGGAGTTATGGTGGGCGTCTTCGAAATCCTCGCGTTTACCATGGCAGCTATCCGTGCATGGACCTCGGTCAGAGAGGACGTCAAATTTTGGGATAATCCAACCAAGTCGCTTCACTACGTTATCTTTTCGCAAGGTACCGTATCTTCCAGAGTCGTCTTGCCACCAATCGTGGCTAATATTTCCGCTTCCGCGGTATCCAGGTCTTATGTACCTGACGTGCGTTACCTCTGAGCAGTATCATGGGACAATGTGTCTCGAACTCAAGCATCTCAATCACCAGGGCTGTCCTTGCTATTAATATAGTCACGGCTATATGCAACTTGGTATGTGTTATTGTTCTCGCCAACTTTGGGCAAACGCTTGAGGCCTTTGGCTTTCTCAGGGAGTCTGGGGCGGCTTTGCAAGGCCATTGAACAGCTTCAACCTTCCGTGCGTCACCATGTCCAGCGCTGATACACGTTGATGCTAATTGGGTCTCAAGACTTTCCGCCCTCCTCACGGCTCGCTTCATCATTCAGCTTCGTAAATGGGAACGTATCGGCCCACTCTCAACAGAGATCTCAGCTTCCATGGCCTTCTCCCCTGGCGGATTAGGAGATGGAGAATCTCAAGGACAGAGTTACAATACCAGCACCGATCCGGAGTCTCAAGAACACGGAGCGCCCTCAAGCAGCCAACCTCGTCGATGGATCGGTAGACGACATACTGAAGTGGTACAGGAATTTGGACAGGATATCGGGCCCACAAGTCACTCAGACTCGGGAGGCCAAACCATCGCAGAGGTTGAGCCAGACTGCGTCAACGCAAACGCTCCAGTCCAACGCGCTGAAGACAACGGCAGACAAAAGGTCGACTCGAATCTTAACTCGGATAACAACGTGATTAGTGAAGTAGACAGATTGGAATTGGAGTCTCGAGGCGAGAAAGGGAAGGAACGCGAGAATGTGCCAGCCGTGTAGGAACACCGCAATGCATCCCAACTCCTTCATCAAAGCTTTTCTCGCTCGCTGGTACATTGCGACTCCCACACCTCATGAGGCAGTGAGTGGGAAGTTTCCGGTATGTCCACCTCGACCCACGGTGAGTAGACATTTGTGTGCGTAAGAGTCGTTCAGAACTAAATGCGATACGAGCCGCTCGAAAGAGTTTTGGTGCATGTCGTGTTCGATTCACATATCTCTACTCACTCACGTCCTACCTCCATTCTTCAGCGTCCCTTCATCGAAGGTGCATAATCGCCGAGGTTCAGGCCGGCTGTGCACGGCTGAGGCTGGAGGCGAGCAGAGGCAAGCACGGTCCAGATGAAGACCCAAGAGTCTTGTCAATGTGACTGGCTTGAACTGGCATCCCCGGCTTGCCACACACGGATGAAACAATCAGACGAAGCAGAAAGGGAGTGTATATGGGAGAGACACTGCAGAGAGTCCTTTGTACTCGGATACACGGATCAATTCTAGAATGCGTACCGGCTGCATCTTGTGTAACCGGGGCTGGCGCAGACAAAAAAAAGAGAGAGACATGTCGATGCCAGAGAGCTGAGAGGAGCCCCCCCGACACCGACACCCGAGGGAGCGACATAAATTCATCTTCCTTGAAAGCCAGGCAGCTCCACTGCCAGCGTACGTTCTTGTCAGGTGTTGCAATTCCTCGTCCTGCGTGTTCTCATCAAATGGACTCGACACCTGAGAAATGATTGGTTAGAAATGTGACGACGGCGAGCGAGTCGCTCTTGGGATAGCCATTGGGGCTGGCTGCCGCCGCCGCAGTTGAGCTGACCTGGACGACTCGGAAAGAACTTAGCGCTATACTTGACATGGCAGTGAAACGCTGGTGGCGCGTAACTAGTCATCTCTGTTGCGCCCGGATGATGTAATGATTGATGGAATTCGCGCCCTGTGAGTACGAAAGTGAGGATCATCATGTGCTGCTAGTTACATATTTTCTTTTTGCCAAGTGGGTGCGTTGGCTGGATCCTCGCTGAGGTACGGAAAATGCCGTGAGAGGAACGCATACAAAGGACGGTTGGTACGGGCTCCCACTGCTAGGTACGAGCAGGCTCATGCCTCGTCAAGTCCAGGTGTTTTCAATACCCAGGTCTTGTCTTTGGAGAGCATGTTTGGGGTCACACCCAGGCAAGTGGTCAATTCCACTATCGTCGTCGACATTACCCCAGGAACTTCCCCGATTCTCCCAATTCTTCCCGGTACTCAGGCGTTCAGCTTTCCGACAACTCCAAAAGATCTGGGACTCACGGAGATCCTTCCTGGCTCGCGACCATTGCCTGCCCTTCCCCATGAGCTCCGTCGCTTCTTCATCATTCCACCTGGAACTCCTTGTTGCTCGGTAGATGCAATCTCAGTGTTGTTCTGTCGAGTTTTGGGTATTGCCTTTGTCAGTTGGAACTTGAAATCGGTTCAATGCTGGAGCGGCCTTTAGCAGGAGCATCCAAGTAGTATTGGGGTCCAAATGTAAGCAAAAATAAATTGTGACCTTCGTCCTGCAACGAGATGCTCATGCCGGTGTCAAAGCCGTGGGACTCGACGGGTATGTGAGATGTTCTTTGCCCTTAAATCAAGGTCCAGGAATCAAGTTAAACCCATGTTAGCATCAAGTAGGTCAAGTTAATCCAAGTTGCGAACAAGTTAACTCGTAGTTAACACAGCTGTCAGCATAAGTCAACATTTCTGTGTCGACGTGTTTGTTGATTTATAAGTCTCAATCAAATCATTTATATTCAAAATGTTTGAGCCATTCTGTGGCTGCCTCCAGAGCTCGAGAACGTATTGAACCAATATCTGGGCGTGTTTGACCCTCTGACTTCTTAGAAATGAATTATGTTTCCAGCAGTTAGTCACCGAGAAAGTTGCGAAGGGAAGCTTTAACTGGAAAGCAACAACCTCTTATTCTTCAATGCGGCGTTCAATGCTTGAGATAGCCTCCTGTGTGGGGAGTGTACCGACTCTGAGCGGAATATCGGTTCACTCGCCCTATTGTCTCTCGGTTCGCTTAGCTGACTCCATGGCCCGTTCAGGACCCTTTCGCACCTTTTACAGACTGTTTTATTTTCACAGATCGCTCTCGAGTATTCGTAAGATATTGCGGTTGCTAGGCGAGGTCCGATTGGACTCGCACTTTATTTGCACACCAAGCGGGTACACACGAACGGAAACACCTTATTTACCCTCGAGACAGATTTTAGAGAACATCTTACCTTTTTCCTTCCATCGATTTGGACTTGAACGGTCATTTCGCATCCGCATTCGTTATATAATTCTTCTCGCCTCCCGTCATCACCAGTCTCGTCTACAATTATAATAGTCCCAAAATACACTCGTTTTGCCCTCACACCTCGAGCGATCAGGTATCGGACCATCGTTGTCTCGAGCCCTCCTCATTACCTCTTCATCCTTCCCTCTTACACCGAACTCTATCTCACACCTGTATGAGTGATCACGTATATCTGAGTAAAATTTGTGTGATTTCGTGTTTGAGTGACAGCACCAGAAGAACTAGCCTGGTCAACGGGAGTAATCGTATTCTTTGCCTCCTCAAACATAACAAGGGTTGACAGACCACAGATCTTGTAGCTACGGACACTTTATGAGGTGGCGTTACCGATATATCTCATTAATACCAGCGGCACATTCACTTGGCCACTTGTGTGGAAAACAACCAAGTGTAACCATGTTACAGAGCCTAACTTGCAGGTGGAAAGTTAGAGAAAGTTACTAACTCAAGTAACTTTATTTACAGTCGTGTATAAAAGCCATTGAACTTTGCCCTCGTATGCCCTGCTGACTTGCAGCCTCTGCGGAGAGTTCTATAATCACTCTCGCTACTCCCGACCCTGTTACAAAATTGCCCCTTGACGGACAGTGGACTGATGGGATCAAGGATCAAGCTTGAGCTCCTAATTTCCGAGTTATTGTTGTGTTACAGCAGAGGGTCAACGGCGCGGAAAGTGACAGCCTTTCGACCCCATGCACCGAGCTCAAGGCAATCTGTCGGCGTCGTGAAACTCCTCGAACGCCGCGCGAGTCGGACGATTACTCCCTCGCTAGTGGCAGCTGCATGTCAATCTGAGGATGCCGAGCTCAAATAATCAGTCATATTCTAGCCTCTCACGCGAGGTTAGGACTAGACGATAATCTTTGTGTTTTATGCAAAAAAGACGGCTTGCTTATGTGATATCTGGATTCGAAGGGTCATGGAGATAAAGGACCTTGAACATCCCTGCTTCATTTCCAATCGTAGAGAATAGGGCGTTTCCGGCCTCAAACCGTATTTTCTAGGTCCACAGCATCCGCAATGGAAAATACGAGCACATTGAGAGCTCGAGCGGAGGCTTTATAAGCCGTCGAGCCATCGGAGAAGACGTTGGATATGGCAAAGAGTAGCACGCAAGGAGTGTTGGGCTTGAGGAGAATGATCGGAGCGAGTTTTCGGGCCTGGATAAAGCCACGAATAGTTTATAAACCGGAAGGGAGACAACTGACCGACTGTAGGAGATTGAGGACGTCATTCCCCAAAGGAGAGCAACGAGGCAGATGTTAAGTCTCCTCACACAACCACAATCAAACTCATGTCTGATCGGAGGCTCTGTCTAGCTGTGTACAGCCACTAATTTGAGTGCTGTGGTATCAATCCTCATTTTCTTTCAACAGCAACGGGAGAAGACCACAGTAACGCTGAGAACAAAAAGGAAAAAACTCAACAAACTCCGCGAATCAAACTTTGTGTGTTGTAATTCAATGCAGCCAACAGCCAACTGGTGTCGTGCGTGTGTTGCGTAAGGACCTGAATGCAAATTGCAGGGCCCAGCCAAGTGTGGGTTGGAGTCAGTGGCCGATATCCTATGAGTTACTGCTGCCATGTTCCGCGCATGAACCTGAGATACCGCCACCGTTCATTTGTGAGCAATCCCAAGCTTTGGCAAAGGGGTGTACACGAGTTATTATTAGTCTCCCCATTGTCTTCGAGTTCCCGTTTTCAGATTCGCTGCTGTAGATCACAAATGATAGAAGCATGTATGCAGTGACCCATGCCTAACATGGGCACGTTCCAGTGTCGTGTTAATGCTCAGTGGCTGTTGTTGCAGCGATCCTGTGCAGATGGTGTGCAATACATCCGAGGGCGTCATTTGCTATCTCCTCGTATAACAGCGTAAGCTCATTTGCCGTCCACAACCTTGATCGACCATATCCCCCTTACCCGGTTCAGGACTTCAACTGAAGACACAATGAATGAAGACAGGTGCGCCTGCACGGTCTACCTGAAATCCTTGACACTGAATGTAACATTAGTAACTCTTTATTGAGCAATCAAGGCGACGAAAGGTGAGTCAGACATTTTTGAGATACGACATCACCGTCACATGGGTCTCCAAGTCGATTTTATTTGCAGGGTATGAACGATCCTTTGGACCCATATCGCGGCACTCATTCCTGTGGCTCTTCTAGATGTTTATCTCGAGCACATAGATGCCACCACCAATGATGATCACAGCGCTCTGGATATGACTGAAATTGTGATATTTGATCTCGCGGATGAGCCAGATGGAAAGCGCTTTCCACTGAGTAAAGCGTCTGGGCGGCGATGGAAAATCGAGGGTTCCATAGAGCTGTAAGTCGTCATTGATGCATTCTCAACAAGGGATAAGGGTTGACGGCTTCGTTCAAGTCCTGTAGGTGTGAATGGGATTGGAGTCTTTGCCAAGTCGGAGGGAGGTTGGGACGTAGGGTTCTCGCAGTTGGACTGTGTTGATGTGAGA
Source organism: Candolleomyces eurysporus (assembly GCA_027579435.1). Classification (NCBI taxonomy): domain Eukaryota; kingdom Fungi; phylum Basidiomycota; class Agaricomycetes; order Agaricales; family Psathyrellaceae; genus Candolleomyces; species Candolleomyces eurysporus. The sequence goes on from JANBPK010000930.1 coordinate 15,313, forward strand.
ACTGGGACAGTTGGCCCTGGATACCGTAAGAACGCGTGATTTCAATGCGAAAACTTGCAGCTAATGGCAAAAAAATCANCAGGTCAGATCCAGACCATGGAGACATGTGACGAGCAGTTATGCATGAGGATATCCTGGGAAATATGCGAAGTACCACTCAAGCCTATGATGGCGGTAGCTAGTGAGTAATCTTCCTTAAGTGGAACAGCGGGGAAGTTTATTCATGCAGTCCATGCAGAGCGTTCTGCCTTCGTCGATGATGGGGACTTGTTGGGAGCTCTCCTTGGACGCTGCTGTGCCGTCTCCAACACTGTTGAGACAACCGAAACGAATCAGGGAGGAGGCGAGCTCACTCCTATCGATAATTCGGACCCTGCCTTGCTTGACAGCGCTGAAGGGGCCTTCATGCATGAGCCCGAACGGACAGGCAGCCTGTTCGACATTGATGAATCCATTTCAGCAGGCAAAAGAGAAGCCGAGCTCGCTGCCCCCGATCATCCAGACCTCCCTGCCATGCTCAGCAACCTCGGAATCTTGTTCACACAGCGCTTTGAGCGCACCGGTTCCCTGTCCGACATTGCTGAATCAATTGCAGCTACGCAAAAAGCAGTCAACCTCGCTCCTGCTGATCACCCAGACCTCCCTGACATGCTTATCAACCTTGGAAACTCGTTCCTGAGTCGTTTTGAGCGCACGAATGCCTTAGCCGACATCGGTGAAGTGATTTCAGCAACACAGCGTGCGGTACAGCTCATTCCTCCCAGTGATCCAGAGCTCCCTGCCACACTCGGCAACCTTGGAATATGGTTCATACGTCGCTTTGAGTGCACCTGTGCCTTGTCCGACGTTGATGGGTCAATTTCAGCAACACAACAAGCAATCAACCTTGCGCCTCCTAATCATCCAGACCTCCCCGACATGCTTATCGACCTTGGAGACTCGTTAATGAGTCGCTTTGAGCACACAGGGACGCTCTCTGAGATTGCCGAATCAATCTCAGCGACACAACGAGCCGTCGAGCTCACCCCCGCTGGCCATCCAGACCTCCCGAGCAGGCTTGACAACGTCGGACGCTTGCTATGGACTCGCTTTGAGTGCACAGGCMAYCTCTCTGATATTGCYGAATCAATTTCAGTRAGACAAAGAGCAGTCGAGCTCACTCCCGCTGGTCATCCAGCCCTTCCTGTCATGCTTGCCAACCTCGGAGCCTCACTCCTGAGTCGCTTTGAGCGCACAGGTGAACCCTCTGATATTGCTGAATCAATTTCAGCAACACAACGAGCAGTCGAGATCACTCCCCCTGGCTACCCAGACCTCCTTAGCATGCTCGTCAATCTTGGACGCTCATTCCGGCATCTCTCAGTCACAACAGGGATTTCCAATCACTTGGACACATCCATTGCCCATTACACGTCCGTAGCGACCTGCGGTTACGGCTCCCCATCACAGAGACTGCAAGCAGCTTACCTTTGGGCTCACCTGTCCTACCAGCATCATCCGGATTCGCGACAGACCCTCACTGCCTTTGATACGGCTGTCCGGCTCATGTCTCTGGTCGCAAGTCTTGACCACACTGTGCAACATCGTCATACCCTCCTTCAGGATATTCCCGGCATATCTTGCAAGGCCGCCGCCGCCGGATGTTCTCTCGGGAGAGCGGACAAAGCCTTGGAGTGGCTCGAACAAAGTCGTTGCCTCGTTTGGACCCAACTGAGCAATCTACGGACACAGCTTGCTGATCTTTGGGCACAGAATGAAAGCCTTGCACAGTGTGTTTTGGATGTCTCCAGGCAACTGGAAAATGCTGGTTCTCGTCAGGGCATTCATATCAACATGTCCATGTCGCAAAAGATTTCAGCAGAGGACGAAGCACGAAAACATTTAGAGCTTGCGAACAGGTGGGACGAACTTCTCAGCACCGTGAGAAGCACCATTCCAGGCTTTGAGAATTTCCTCCAGCCATCCCCATGTTCCACCCTACTTCAACATCTCCCAGACCCCGGGCCTATTGTCGTCATCAACGTTCACAAAGACCGCTGTGATGCCATTGCGCTCATAGCTGGACTGGATGAACCTTTACATATCCCACTACACAGTTTCTCTCAGCAGACGGCGGACACGTATTCCAATGATCTCACTGCTCATTTACAACTCAAAGAGCTGCGTATGCGTGCGGTCGAGGCAAATGCAAACGAAGAAGAGGACACAGACAACGAGGCAAAAGGAAGAGCTCTACGCCCAAGCATAAAGTGGGAACCACGTAACGAAGTAGTTCGCAACATTCTCGGGGGTTTGTGGAAAGATGTGGTGAAGCCAATATTAGATGCCCTGGGATTCTCGGTGAGGGAATATGACTTGATAGTATGCTCTGATTCTGATCCCTGTGACAGAGGTTACCATCATCATCTGAAACGACGCTCCCAAGGATCTGGTGGTGTCCAACAGGTTCTATGTCCTTCCTTCCTCTACACGCAGCTGGCATATATGGAGGAAAGGACTCTGACAGCATCCTCAATTATGCCGTCTCATCATACACGCCAACCGTTACTCTGCTCGCTGATCGGGTCAAGAATGATCGCCCGATTGACCAGAGTGTCTCTGGATTATTCTTGACAAGCCAACCGGATGCACCTGGCCTTTCTTCGATCCCCGGAACTACAAATGAGGTCAGGTCAATCCACGGACAGGCCGTCGAACATAGAGTGCGAGCACTGAGCCTCGAAGGGAATGACGTTACAGTCGATATGGCCCTTCAGCACATGGAGGAGTTCAGCTGCGTCCACCTGGCCTGTCATGCATCGCAAGATCAAAAGAAGCCACTTCAAAGTCGATTCCGATTCCACAGTGGCTCCCTGGAGCTTTCTACGATTATTCGGAAGAATCTAAAGAACGCCGATCTCGCTTTCCTGTCAGCGTGTGAAACCAGCACTGGCCAGGAAGAGCTTTCCGAGGAAGTGGTTCATCTGGCCGCTGGGATGCTTGCAGCCGGATACCGTAGAGTCGTGGCTACGATGTGGGCAATTGCTGATAAACATGCGCCAAAGGTTGCGACGGATTTCTACGGTTATCTCTTGGAACGGCGAGTCGAAGCTGATGGCAGCGGATTTGACGGATCGGACTCTGCCTATGCCCTGCATCACGCCATACAGCAGCTGAGGCAAGAAATTGGCGATTCCGAGAAGTCCCTCCTTACTTGGATCCCTTATGTACATTTTGGCTACTGACTTATGCATCGTTCACCACATCGTTTACATTCAAATTTATCCTCCATTTCATTTCGTTCTCGTCACCATATGTAAACTATTGCTCAGTGCTTGCACTCATCCACGTACCTATTTACATCCCGCCGGTGTCCAGATTTCTTCTCTATATTCGGTTAATCAATCTATGTAGGTGTGTTCTCGATGTAATACTTTATGCCTCGCTTGTTACCTTTTGATACAAGTTGACTATCGTAGCAAAGCATTAGGTGGGGGTGGGCATAGCTTCACGCTGTCCACGATATCAATGTAACGAGCATCAATGAAGGTGTATTAACAAATGGTCGATTAAATTAGAATCATACTCGTAAATATCTTTGCGATGCACCACGAACGGGATGGCGCAACCTCAAATCCACATCGGCAACCACCCGTTCCCCGCTCCATCTTTTCGTCCGACGATCAGCTCCAAGTTCATCTCCAAGTTTGTCTCGCGCCAGTATCCCCGACCAAGCACGTCCCTAGTAGTAGGTTGGACTCGTAGACTCTTCTGGGCAGCCTCGTATTATTCCTACTCTCCCCACAGGTGACAATCGTTGCTCTGGTGTTCCCGAGTTATGAGCTCAAAAGCCGCGCGTTGTCTTGCCCCCAATACACCACTTCAGTTCTAGTTCAGACAGGCGCTTGGTGTCGGAGCGGGGGTCAATGAGAAGGTCTCGAGCTATACTTGTGAGTAGAAGCATATGAACCTTGAGCTGGCGGATGCACAGGTGGAAGTCAAGGTGATCGAAGTACGCCGTAGGGTCGTTGTAGGAGGCGTGGATGGTGGGGACGCAGGATTAGGCGGAACGTATATCAGGTTGGATCCAACTGAGCTTCTTTGAATGATGAATTGAGGCTGCTAATCAAGCGTCTATTGGAGCTATTCACAAGTTGAAATGTTCAGGTACCGACTAAGAACATACAAAAAGAATGAACACAGACGCGCTGCGCGCTGGAACAACTGATGGTAGCTGGAGACCTAAGTCTCATTACGCAAGGATCGTGGTTGCCGAAATTCGGAGCGCTAGAAGAGGAGTCGTGCAACAAGAGCAAGAAAGCCGAGAGAGGTTCAACAAGGCATAGGTACGCCAGCTCCTAATATCTCTCCGGGTGGGATGGCAGGTTCGAGGTCCCTTGATTCAATTGGCGTCCGAAATTCGACAACCCAAGGAGGGTTCATGAGAGTACCGTTTAGAGGTCTTTTGGCTGTCCGTGAATTTACCGAGCGCATTTCTGTTCGAAAGAGTGGGACGGACCTGTTGCATTGGCGAAAAGGTGATGTATTGAACGAAGGATACGAGCAAATACTCGAGATGTGGGGAGAGAGAAGGAAAAGAGGGATACAAACCGACGAAAGGAGAACGAGAATAGGATCAAAAAGCACTCACATAAGCAAGACAAGCCTTCACCTCCTTCCCAACAATCCCGAGCCACTTTGTTCCAGTAACGGCAAGAAGGTGTCCACGTCTTGAGCCTCATTCAAGCTCGCGGTGGTGTTCGAGAAGGAATATGATGGGATGTGGGTGAACGAGATTCGCAGACGACATGCGTCGCGCTGGCTTGTGTCCAATTCGGGGGTGGCCAATGATGGTTCGATGCGCAGATGTCGACGAATGGTAAAAAAANCATGTGCCAATTCGTACATCATTGAGAGGAATAAGGTGTAACGACGGCCACAATGATGAGAATAATTGAATAGATACTCGGCGGGACATCGACATGTGTTTGAGTGCTGAAGGAAAAGCGAGAAGCAAAGCAAGAGAGTGAGAACGAAGCTAGAATATCAGAGACAAGAACGGAGAAGACATACCATGGAAGCGCAGCCAGCTGAGCGTCCACATTCCTCTATTTTGCGTAGTCGGGTACAAGCACTCATGGTACGATCCCGAGAGCTGTGAACGGATAGACTACATCAGCGTTCGCATCCAGAAACGAGCGAGAGAGAAAGAAATAGATAAAAANGAATCATTTGCAACCATGAAGTCTAAGCAACCCTCCATCGAAATGTAGCCTTCTGGGACGAATTCTCTCATGGCTATTTGCTGGTGTGAAAAGAGAGGTGATAACGAAACATACCATCTCGACCCAGACCTAGACTGCTGCCCAGCCCAACCGCGACAGGCCCATCCTCCTTCGCGAGACCGTTCATCGAAGTTGTCCGCCTCATGAAACTTGGCGTGCGTGTTCTTCGTCTCTGTGAGCGATAGCATCAGCACCTTGGCCGCCCCGCTGGTCCCTAACGTGGCCGAACACGATGCTCCTAGGACACAGGCGAGGCAGGCGACGATTGCTGAGCCATTCTACTATCCTCTCTTTGTGGCTTGCCCTATTCCTTGCTACCTTCGCCCGGTGGGAGCTGGGGGACTGTTACGAAGCGTTCATGGACGAGTGTGTGACTGCGCTAATCAGTTGGACGATGGGGGTGATAAGTAATTTGTTGGGAGGGTCAGAGGGGAAGGGGGAGAATCGTGTCAGCTATGGAGAGAGTCGTGAGTGGGGACAGGAATGACGCACCATAAGGAGTCTCCGGCCTCAGACAGTACTCGCTAGGACCCACACGTTCTGCACTGGAGGGGACTCTGCTTAAATCGCTAGCAGTGTCGTCGAGCCAGCGGGAGAGAGATAGGATAAGGGTGTGTGAGCTTTAGAAGGGCGGATAGTGTGATTTCAATGCCTGGATAAGCCGATGAAGAGTATGAAAAACAAACAAAGGGGATAACTGACTGACCATAGGATAAGGACACGACGACGTCAGCAAAAGGCCGGGCGCGTGAGGGTGTAGGGTTTTGGCCACAATGGGCCCAGGAGGTCGCTTTACACTATAAAAAAGCTGTCCCTGAGGTGCTCAACACCCTCGTGCAATGGCAGCCAGCGGTATACGCCCTGAGCCTAGTTCGAGATCGTGGTAGTGCTCGAGAAGGAAGATGGTGGACGGGATTCGGCAGACGATAGTATGCGTCACCCTGTATATTCCTGGACACTCAGACCAGGTTTTTGTCGAACGTGAGGGGTTCGAAAATGCGGGCGCCATATGTCATCATTGACTACTAGGTGGCGTGGCAGTGCCACCCCTTATTCCTTGCTTCAGCAACAGCTCCTGACTCTGCCGCTTGCTTTAATTGACATCCAATCGTGAAGAAACTTATGGCACTCGTGTGAAACCTACTCTGTAATTAACACTGCACTTCTGAACGCATACAATAATATCTACTACTTTTGAATCTGCTTTTTCCTACTGAGACCTTCACGCTTCTGAACTGCGCTCGCTGACGCACGCCTGCAGCGTGCTCGCGCTCGCGCGAGGGGAGGGGGGAGGCTAAGTGCTACCATTGGAAGCAGGAAGGTTGCACGAGCAGAGAATGACATGGGGAGGATGAGAATCATACGCATAAATCTAATGGTTTTCCGTCGAGTTGATGGAAGAGATAGGAGAATCTGCTCTGGCTAATGATGAAGGTGATGGCCTTGGTTGCAAACTTGTACATCGTCACATTTATTGCCTTATATAGTAGAATTGTCAGTTGGGAAAGCCTTGCTAAAGCAAGGAATTTTATGCTAGTATGATGATCATGGCTATGCTGTCGGATCATCGGAGAATCGGTTTCTCGGAGTCGGACTGATGCGGTTTTGGTGGTGAGGTCGTCGGGTTATAGAAATACAGGATAAAACTGCCTGAATGTTGTAAGTGCTCACGAGCGCTATTTACATTTATTTCTATTCGCTGTTTATTACGACCAGATTTCCTACGGGAAGTCATCGAATGAAGGAGACGGAAACAAGCGAACGTACTCTAAAACTATCCTCTCAGTCAAACTGTAATCAATAACCGAAATTGGAAGCGCAACTCCGTTCGGGTCGCACTTGACAACAAGCAGAGGCAAGCAGGGCCTATATGAAGACCCAAGAGTCCCGTCAATGTGACTGGCCTGAGCTGGCGTCTCCGGCTTGCCACACACGGATGGAGCAATCAGACGAAGCGGAAAGGGAGTGTGTATGGGAGGGACACCACAGAGACTAGGTGTCCTGTGTAATCGAATACACGGAGCAATTTTAGAATGCGTACCAGCTGCATCTTGTGTGATCGGCGCTCACGCAGATAAACAAAGAGAGAGAGAGAGATGCCAATGCCAGAGAGCTGAGAGGAGCCCCCCAACACCGACACTTCAGGAAGTGACATATATTCACCCCCTTGACAGCCAGGGAGCTCCACTGGCGGCGTACGTTCTTTTCGGGTGCTGCAAGTCCCCNGTCCCGCGTGATCTCATCAAATGGACTCGACACCTAAGAAACGGATGGTTAAAGTGCGACGACGGCGAGCGCTGAACGCTGAGTGAGTCGCTCTTGAGGAAGCCATTGGGACTGGCTGCCGGCGCAGTTGGGCTGAGCTGGACGACTCGTAAGGAATTTAGTGCTACAGTTGACATGACAGTGAAGCGCTGGTGGCGCGCAACTCGTCATTTCTCTGATGCACCCGAAAGATATAATGATTGAAAGTAACCGACAGTCATTGATGTAATCGAATTGGCGTCCTGTGAGTAAATATGTATTGATGTATGTTAGCCTATAGATTTACTGTCACGAAAGTGGGGTTCGTAATGTGCGTCTACATTGTTATCTAGATGCCGGCGCTGAACGATGGCCTTGCTACAGAGAAGACTCTCAGAGCCCTCCAAGTACTCGAGTGTGAGTGTAAAAGCTATTTACTTTTGCCTCCGAGTCGCTGGCTTACAGCCTCCGCAGAGAGTTCTATAATCACTCTCGTTAGCCCCGACGCTGTTACAAAATTGCCCGTTGACGGACAGTGGATTGATGGAATCAAGGAGCAAGCTTGAGCTCGTGTCATGCCCCGCCAACACTGCCCAAAACGGTGAGCTAATTTCCGAGTTATTGTTGCGTTACAGCGGAGGGTCGATGGTGCGGAAAGTGATAGCCTTTCGACTGCATGCGCCGAGCTCAAGGCAATCAGTCGGCGTCTTGGAACGCCTCGAACGCCGGGCGAGTCGGATGATTACTCCCTGGCCAGTGGCAGCTGCATGTCAATCTGAGCATGCCGAGCTCAAAGGATCGGTCAGATTCTAGTCTCTCACGCTAGTTTAGGACTAGACGATAATCTGTGTTTCATGCAAAAAACAGACGGCTTGCTTATGGGGTATCTGCATTCCGAGGGTATAAAATGCTAGAAGAATCAACGAGACAAGCACACAACCAACAATAGCTCCCACTTTCACTACTATTCAGCAAACAGCTTACCCGCATACCACCCAACTGACACTCTACATACGCTCTCTATCACAATGCGAATCTCATTTGCCACCCTTCTCCCTGTCGTCGTCTCCTTGACCGCCTGGGTTGCCTCTGCTCACTATGTACGTCTAAAGCTCCTCCACTTCACCTTAGCTCATATACATATACTAAAATCCAATATTAATTGTCTGCATTGAATCTAGGACGGCGGCGCTCCCCTCGAGGCTCGAAGCTGGATGGACGGCCTTAGCACGCGCGAACTCCAGATCCTCGAGCGTCGTGAAGTCCTCTCCGAGTTCTCCGCTCGCGATCTTGTCGACGAGCTCTCGGACCGCTTGGAGCGACGAGGGAACAACAATTCGAAGAATAAGGGTTACACGTGCCCCTATTGCGGGAAGAAGTATGATACATTTGAGAAGGTGAGTTTGATCGACAAGTTCGACTTTTACTCAATTGAGCTGTGGCTGATTTTTGGCTGCTCCTGCTACTATAGGCAAAAGCCTGTGCTACCCAGCCAGCTATTTTGGGAGGATGCAAAGTCGCTGGAGCTGTTAAGCAGACTCAGTAGATTATTGACCTCCCTAGTGCTCTTATTCCTATCACCAGTGTTTTCGATGTCCTCCCTTCGTTTGGAAGCCTTTCGAAGCCTTAATAATATTTACTTTTTGCAAGCTTTGAGCTTCATTTAATTGTCGATATCACTATTACTGACGAACTCGTCATGAAAACGGATTCTTATCAAGCGTTCCTTCGTGAACGTACTTACCTTCTTATAATTCAAGCCTACGAATTCGGCAGCGGTGAGTGCTGATATCAAAGGCCACTGCTGTATCCTAACTGTTGAAGTTTGAGATCTTGATCCGTCACCAAGTCGTACCTCAATAAAATTTGTGCCATAGCAGTTGCTCTCCATATGCGCAGTTCAAGCTTGGCATTGAGTGACAGAACTTGTACCTGAGAGCCATCGACACAATCTCATCAATATCGACTTCGTATTCTGATTCAAACAGGAATGGTCATCAGTGGAGCAGAAAGCTGCGTATCTATCTTCCGATTGTCTAAGGGTAGGTTCAATGGACGTCCGATAGCCTACTCCTGGCGCAACTGTGTGCGACTTTCGTCATAACTCCACCTCCCATCCCTTATGTATCCATCTTATATTTGTCGGGGGCAAAAATCCTTCCTCTCTCTCTGCCAGTAAATCTGCATCAGAATCCCTTTGCTCTGAAATTGAGTCTCTTCAATAGCTATGTACGTGCTGTGTATGCTGACTTGATTTCATGATTAGATTCACCTCACCTCATGCTTGATTCGGATTGAGAGTTTCTACCCGAGATTTTTCAAACACGCCGTTGACTGCAAACAGAACTGTAGCCTTTCAGTTCCTAAGCTTTACAGAAATTTTCACGCCCTGGTCGCATTATAAAATCACATCTGAAAGGGACAAGTTGACTTGCAAGATCCCCAAAAGCCAGCCATTTATCAGCTTTAACATCATGAACAACCAAATGCTGACTCACGCAATAATTTGACTTTTCAATTCAAATTTCAGAGGTGGACGATTCCCTTCYTCGTCCTTTGGGGGGAAGATGCTAAACGTCGCTAGGAGCGAGGCAGCCATCAAGAATAGCGTGTCGTTGCTGAAGTGACGCCCTGGGCAGATGCTACCAGCCAACCCTCGTGAATTCACTGAGTTGGAGAACAGGAGGTCATACATACCGACGGCCATGTCCAAAGGCAGCCGCGTCTGCATCCGGAACAGACATATCGATCTTCCCGTCGTCCGTCAAGTAGCGCTCGGGGATGAAATCGAAAGGTTTATCAAAAACACMGGGGTCGTGCATCATGGCCCTRACGAAATGTCTGATTAGAGATCGGTTGAGCAAGARTAGAATGTGCTCACCAATTATTTGGGAGGATGAGGGTACCTTTTGGRATAAAATACCCGTCATATTCATCATCCTTGTTGTTCACGCGAGGAGTACCTATAGATAGAAAGGATCAAGATAGAGAGCATGAGTTGAAGCATGTCGAATTCACAGATTATGTTGACGCACTAAGGGGGGCGACGGTGTGCCACCGGCTGACCTCCTTGACAATTGCATGAACATATGGGAGGGATGGACGGTCCGAGATGACAGGCAGACGACCCGAGCCAACGACTGTATCAATCTCCGCTTGAGCCTTTAATTGAACCKTTGGATGATTAGCCAGGGCGAAGATGAGACCAAAGGCCAAGGCGAGGGTCGTTTCAACTCCAGCTRATYGATACATCACGCTCAGAGTGGAAGCTTCATGAGAGATACAACAAAGTGTACCTACCTACATATGCTAGAGCGCAAATGTTTTGCGCAACAGTTTCCATTTCAGCGCGTTTCGTGTCATGGGGTCCAGGTAGTTGGCCAATGAGGGCAGCTGCCATACTTGGGTGAACGCTCCTTTCCCCCTTTTCCTATTCATAATACCAGAGATCAGCCGTTGTTATCGAGTGCCCTTRTCTGTTAAAAATAGCCTCACCAGTCTCTTTTTAGCATCTTCAAAGGGTGTTCTCACAATCCTACGACTCATTTCTGCCATCTCTCGGAAGTACCTTTTGAACCCCGCTCCSGGGAGCCATTCGGGAACATGTTGAAGGATTGGGAAGGTGTTAACTAGAAACCTGCCTGGAACCCTCGCTTCTCCGAATGAAACGACCAGAGCGTCAACATCCTGAATGAGAGATGTGTTTCGCCCAGCATCGTCGAAACCATACGCCGTACGCATGATTATGGTGCCGAAGAAGGTTTCCAAATGCTGGCGGAAACTCTCTGGGCGAGTACTGAGCAGACGAAGGAGACCGTCCCTCTCCTCGTACATGATAGGATGATACTGGGACACGGCATCGCGGTTGAGCTGCTGGTGAAAGCTACGTCGGTGGATTTTCCACCAAGGGCCGTAAGACATCAACGCAAAACTCCAGCGCACATCCATCCTGAGAGGCTCCAGGGTTAACTGCGAATGTGGCCTCATGTTTGTCGGAGGCGACTCACAGGTCTATCAGCGGGGAAGACGGCCTATCCGAATAGATAGCCGCCCTCTTATCAAACAGATCTACTGCGCATCGATGTGAGCCAATAATGAGCATTCCCTGGCCTAGGACTTCCATGTAGAGCAGGTCTGAATCTATAAGTGATGGTGAGCATCGCGAGCTCGAGTAGAGAAATCGCAGGGACAGGGTGGCATGCATACCGTATTCTTTACAGAGCTTATCGTATTCTTCCCATGGCAGGACCTTTGGTAGCTGGTTCAAGCAGCCAATGAAAGGTCTGCCCCTTGGACCAGGAGGTAAAGGCAACCGCTGGGGATTTCGCTTCCACCGAGCAATGAGGCTCTTCACAGCCAGCACGAACCCCACCCCGCAGGCGACGAYGACTAGTGAGTCTCTCATGTTTGCGGAGAATGGGTGGGGATGTTGATATATATATCAAGTCAACGAGTCTAGACCCCGAAKACGCCGTCTGTGTGTGTAGATAGGAGTACCGTGGAAAGAAATTACGACACTCTAGTCAGTCCTTGGGCTCTTCATCTGACATTACGTTCTCCCAGTCGGTAGAACATGAAGAAGCGTACCTCTCRGGGTATGAGTATTCGCCGAGCCCAACCCACCACTGGTCCGCACTGACAATGAGAATGARCTAATCTTGACATCGGAGGATTCTGTACAGCGTGGATGGTTCTTCCAACCTTSATMAGGACAGCTGCCTCTCAGCCATGGTGTAGACAGGGGCCTGGAAAGGCTTGCCATCAYATATGGGGAATTATGATGACCTATCACAATTAGCAGATTAACTATATTTCGAGAGGAAAGACGGACCGCGCTTTTTCAACTTGAGATCAGGATCAACGACACCGTAGGACCCAGAAGCGTGCTTTGCGTACATCGCTGCAGAAACGACTGCATGTGCAGTGCTATCGCCGGAATTGTTCGTGTATTTGGTCTGCCCTTCCTCATCGTCATTATCTAGCAATGTGGAGATTTGATGCTAATCGCACAGCAGCTGTGTCCTCAGCTGGCGCGGCCCCGGCGGACCGCTGGCAGACTCGTCCAATTGGTCAAGGAATGCAATTGAAGTCCTATTTTGAGTACCTGTCTTTTCTTGTAGGCAAGACGTCGAAGACAGTTGGGACTCGAGATTCGGAAGTGGTCACCAGCAGCTTCAGCCGTTGCCAGGAACCGAGACGCAAGCACAGCCACCCTGCGATCAATCAAGCCCGGCCCACGCATGCCGTCTGTTGTGCAGCTTGCAATTGTGCAGCTTGCAAAATTAATGAACCTGGTTCTTGGAACCAACCCAGGTGAACACTATTCAAGGTGCAAACAGAGAACATGTCCGTGGTCCCTCGGATCTCATCCAGTGACGCCAACCGTCACTCTAACTTGAATTTCTTGCCTCGCTGGGTGACAAATATAGCGACTCCTTTTCGGGTGTAGTCATTCATACCAATGTCCAGAAATCGCAGATAGTCAAATTTACGGTATATTCATGCAATACATACCAATGTCAATGTGGTTTGGAGATGTAATGAATCAGTTCGCTCAGGTCTGCACTCAAGCCACCTCGACCCTCGCAGACTTCTCCAATGCCTGCCTCACATCGTCAATCAAATCCTCCACATCCTCAATACCAACACTCAACCTAACAAGACCGTCCGTAATCCCTAATTCTTCCCTTTCCTCCTTGGGAATGCCCGCATGGGTCATACTCGCCGGGTGTTCAGCAAGAGACTCAACACCTCCAAGCGACTCGGCGAGGGTGAAGAGTCGTGTCGAGGTAAGGAAAGCGAGAGCGTGCGCGTGGGTGGGCAGTCTAAACGAGATCATACCACTGAATGGGAACCCGCCTTCAGGTGGAGATGACGGCGACGACGCATGGTGGATATCCCGCAACAAAACATCCTTCTCGATCCACTTCCTCGCGTGCGCACTCAAGCTCGCCCACGCCAAGTCGTAATTCTTGCTGCCCTCAAGCCCGGGGTACATCACTTCCTCGACTAGAGGGTGTGCTTTCAAGAGCTTCGCGACCTTCAGTGCGCTGAGTCCGTGTTGCCGCATACGCAAACCGAGCGTCTTGGCACCTCGATGAGCTAACCAGGAGTCGTACGCACTCGGTACGGCGCCAGTTGCGTTTTGGAGGAAACGGAGCTTGTCCTTGAATGCTCGGTGTTGCTCGGACGACGAGGGAGGAAGAATCAGAGCACCCATGACCACATCGGCGTGGCCATTGACGTATTTCGTGAGCGAGTGCAGCACGATGTCGGCTCCGAGAAGTAGGGGTGACGAGTAGTACGGCGAAAGGAAGGTGTTGTCGACGAGTAGGAGAGGCTGAGAAGGGTGCGATCGGGCAATCCGAGCAAGACGAGCGACGTCCATTAGCTTGAGGGTCGGGTTGGTCGGTGATTCCAGCCAGATCAGCTGCAGACGGAAACGGAAACGGATCAGGAAAGGCTCGGAACAAGTGGTCATGAGTCGAACGGACCTTGGTGTTCTCCCGTATATTCTCCCTGATGACCTCCTCATCGACCCGTTCCAAGTCCAATAGAGTGACCTCCAAGCTTTGGATCTCTGTCGCAACTCGTTTCAAGTACCGATATGTTCCACCATAAACGTCGTTCACGCTGAGAACGTGCGCCCCGCTACCCAAAGCTTGCACTACGACGCCGGTAGCAGCACTTCCACTTCCAAAGGCCATGGCTTCTTCGCCACCTTTCTCGATACTTGCTAGCAAATTTTCGAGAGCGTTCCGGTTTGGGTTGCCAGCGCGAGAATATTCAAAGCCATTGTGCCGGCCTGGAGCAGATTGGACATATGTTGTCGATAGGGAGATGGGAGGGATAACGGCGCCTGTGGCTGGATCTGGCGAAGATCCGACATGGACCGAGAGCGTGCTAAAACCGTCAGAATGAGGCCTGCGGCTCGAGGAGATGCCATTGGCGCGGTGGCTGTTGGAGACGGCAGGTTTCAGATCTAGAGCTGGCGACATGATAGTATGCGACTTTGAGGGATGGGTTGTGTTATACGATGTGAGGCGTCTAGGAAAGGATCCAAGGTGAGGATGAGATCGCGGTCAAATTCCATCATCGATTTCATTTTTCAACAACCACGAGGAACCGGATGTGTAAGCAAACTGGTGTATGGTCCGAGAGGATGCCGTCGTATTTACTAACGTGAATACTCGGAATGACGAAATCTCACAAGTGGAATGGTGAGTTTGTCGACATGGAATGCAGTGGAACCCAAAAGGAGACGCATATCGGTAGGCCGGTAGGCTGATTACGAGAGACCAGAGTTAGAGACCAGAGGCAAACCGGAATAGGTGCCGGGACAGAAGAGTTTGGCAAAGCCCTGTGGACCAAGCAGCCCCTTGCCGCTGATTCAGCTAATCGGCAGTTACTCCTCATAGCGTGCCTCCTTGATCATTGTATAACTGTAGCCGTGGCCTTGGGCAATGCACATGATAAGGCTGGTACTTTTTCTGTTTACTGCTTCAAGGTGGGATAAGATTTTAATGATGCCGATAAAATCGTCTTTCTTCTCGATCACGGCTAATGTGAGAAAGACTATCCCGTTTCAGATTTTCTACCCTGCCGAGGATCGCTCGCCACAGACCGGCAGAATCCGGCCGCGCGGTGGGAGAAACAGGACGTGGATAGTATCTCTTGTTTGTAAATCCTACTCGAGGACTCGAAGAAGGCGATTGAAACAAGGTATGTATTGCAGAATCAGCTCTCTTCATCTCCTCCCGACTTCGTTGGATCACATTCCGGTTGAAAAAAAACACTGCATTGACGCTTCCCTCCTCCTGATCTCAATCTGGCTGGTCTAGGAATCCCTCTTGCGCTCTCACACGTGTAGAAGACGCTGCTGGAGCGAGAGGTCACTGTATGTTTAGTTCTGATCTCAGGCGATGTGCTTCTCGAAAAGCAGGATCCATCCATGCTACTTGCCAGTAGGCTTGAGGCTTACCATTTTCCGAAGCATGCCTTGCCTTCCCACCACAGCATCGAAGTTTGAGCGGGATGTTTTGATCACTGGTCGCCACGCGAGACAGAAGTCAGAACTTCTCCCCATGTACATGTGGCTTCAAACGTGGGGTTAATGATGTTCCGAGGAAGAACAGAACTCAAAGGATGAAGTACAGAGTACGGTGCGATTGGTCGGAATCTCTGCCCAGGATGGGAAACGTTATGTTATGCCTGCCGTGAGTGCATCGATTGTGGAAACAGATTGCGTGTTGTGAGCTCCAATCGTTGATCTCTGCTTTGCTTTGACGCTCACAGACTGAGGCATAGCAGTCCCGCGGGCTCTAATGCCTCCAAGTCTCTACTCTTCAGAGTCATGAACAGGACGGGATGAACGTCGATAGTCTTGGCTCCACTCACATCGCTCTCAGGTGCTTGGAACACGGACCAACGGGCCAATCGTGTTCGATCGCTCATACGCTGCCTATAGCGCCGAGAGAGAAGTCGACATACTCAATACGACACCAAAATCGACTAAACTTCGGCTTCGAAAAATCTTCTTCATCTTGGAAGTTCGTCCTTTGTTGCTAGTTTGGACGCGTGGCCCCCGGACCTGATGTCACTTGGGAGGTTACCCCAAACTTCGGGCTTATGTCGTCTGCTTCTCGCCTGCGCCCCAGCTCGAATTCTATTATTTTGAAAAAGCTTAAATAGCTGGAGCCTTGGATTCTGTAACGACTGGGAGCTTCTCCACCAGTCCTCTGACCCCTCTTCTCTTCTCAAGTCTCTCAAGCCTTTTCGTCTTTCGTTCCGCTGCATATCATCATGAGCCCCAAATCTAAGACTAATTCGACTCTCGAGAAGATCGAGTACGGCGGTGAGGTGCCAACATCTGCACCCCATGCTGCACCACCCGTCGCCGCTGCTCCACCGACCTCAAATTTCGGGAACCCAGCACCCGCGTAGGTTTCACCGCGATCTATTTCTCAACTTTCACTCACTGATCAATCTATCATTGACAGTGGCATGTTCGCGTTCGCTGGAACCATGCTCCTCATGGCGTTGTACAATCTCGGCGCCGGTGGTGTGACAGTATCCAACGTGCTCGTTGGTATGCTCGTCTTTGCCGGTGGCATTGCCCAGCTCTTGGTCGCCATGTGGGAGTTTGCGAGAGGGAACACTCTCTTCGCCACATGTAAGTTGCACCCACCATGAACGAGGCTATCGGTACCTAACATTCGTCGTTTTCGATCAGGTTTCTTGACATTCACGACATTCTGGCTGAGCTACGCAGCGGTTCTCATCCCCGGCTTTGGAGTCATGGAGGCGTATGCTGCCGCACCTGAACAGATCCCCAAGGCTCTTGGGCTGTACCTCTTCGTCTGGTTCATCACCATCACGATGCTCATGTATGCATTATTTATCTACTTGATTTCATCTCCCGATAACTGATCTTCGCTCACAGCCCGAGTGTCATTGGAAAGAGCCATCTCTTCACGATCCTGCTCAGCGTTGCCTCTCTCTCCGTCTTGATTCTCTCTTGTGGGATGTACCTGTCGATCGCGGTGTACGTATTGTTCTCCACTGCGTGTTACGAGACTGTTTGCTGACATCGATGTTATTGTGTGTACAGACTGAGCACGGTTGGCAACGCTCTGCTTCTCGTTGTGTGCTCGTTAGCATACTACATTGGCCTTGCCGGGCTTCTTGCATCCGATCCAGGATCAGTGTTCACTCTGCCCTTGTTCTGAGCAGCCTCACGCAAAAAGATGATAAACTCTGCACGGAGTGTTATTCGGGTTGGATGGGAAACTCATGTATTTCTAACGATATTTATTCGACGAGCTGACGAGCGAAGAGACTCCGTCTTCTCACAAGCATTCCATACTTTTTCTTCTGCATGTCTAACGCCATTCAATGACCCCATGTGTAGCCCTAGTTTTTTCTCTGAATTCAATCTTCTCCAAACCACGTTTCAACCACCACTTCCCATTGGCTCGCTCTGCCATTCAGTAGTCGATTAAGTTTGGAACATGTGGACAAGGATGCATCCATGGTTAGTCCGATATTTATCGACATCGGAACCATGAGGCGATGATTCGCTGCCGAGGTTAAACTTTATATTTCGCTGGCAATATAAACGACGTCATTGACAGGTGAAAAAGTGATTGCGGTATTTTACTTCCACTTGAACTACCTACAGAGACAGCCGCGTCCAAGTATTTCGGGTATACAAGGACAACTCGCCTCAACGAGTCATTGTCGACCCCACGACCCAGCTGGCACATCTGAGACAGTCTTCTGTTAGATGTTATTATGAGCCAGAATGTTGATAGTTCCGGAGGCTATGGTTTGAAATCACAAGACATCAGCTGAAGAAGTCATAGAAAGTAGTTGAGATAACTTACGGATGTCGGACAAAACATCCCTGGTTCCCAGCTCCTGCACCTTCTTCCGCATGGCTGCGGGCTCGATGTTGCCTTGGAGTGCGATGAGGTAAGCGACGAGACCAGTAACATGGGGTGAAGCCATCGAAGTTCCCGAGATATTGAGCGTATCCTAATCAAGTGAATTAGTTGCATGTGAGAATAACTCAAAAACAAGACGTACATCCGAGCTCCTGAACCAGGCACTCGTGATATTTTGTCCTGGAGCGAAAATGTCGACGACACTTCCGTAGTTAGAGAACCATGCCCGTTCATCGTTGATAGTGCTTGCTCCGACCGTTATGACTTCTTCGACGTGGGCTGGGGAGGTATCCTTCACGTCCGTGTTGCTGTTACCTGCCGCAACGACAACGTGAATACCTTGCTCGATGAGCTGAGCAGTCCCAGGAGAARCCGTGAGAGGAGATCAGTGAAAGAATTTTCAGAGAGGCTTACTCTCTTAGTAGCGTCGTCCAACGAAGGGCTTGAACTTCCTCCGAGCGACATGTTGACAATGCTTGGCCGACTGGTCGTGGCGTGTTGACCCAGAACCCAGTCCAAACCGGCGATACTTGATTTGTGATGTCAACTAGTGGCCCAATGTAAATCTTAGACTACCCACATGTCAGAGATAGCTCCAGAGCTGCCAGTGAAGATCGTGTTGACAGGAAGGTCAGTCTCGTCTGGTTCAACAGCAAGAGGACAACGTAGCAAGCCACGTACCCATCTTTGTCGAGAACCTTGACAGCAATGATGCTTGCAGACTTTGCAACACCGTACTTCGCGCCAGCAGCGGTGCCTCTGGGCGTCTAGTTCAGCACATCTATAGCGAAATAGGGTTAGAACACGGACTCACGCAACGTGAGTACCATGACCATTGTCATCCTCATCACTGTAACATTCACCAAACGTCTTGCCCCATCGTGCACGGGTACCAAACTCGGTGTGGTTGATTCGGACACCCGTATCTGATAGCAAATAGTTGAGTAGCTGAAGGCAGAGGAAGTGATAATGGAGAGAGCATACCGACGACGTATATGTCAACACCAGCACCCGCAGAGTCATCGTAGGTGTATTTGAAGCTCAGTTGACTGCATCGTGTAGCAATCAGTGTTATCATCAAGTCGAATTGTGTGGAGAGTCGAAGCGTACATACCTTGCATCCTGGTTCTTCGACCATTGCTGAGTTTCGGAACTCAGACGAGCGAGACCCCACGGCGCGTCAGTCCTAAGGAGAATTTATCAGACCAATTCAGTCCACCTGATAGACTGAATTAAAGTTGAGGAGCCTACTTACTGCTCGACAACAGCTGTTACATGCATGACGCCATCCTCGGAAATGGTCTCGACTTCGGGCAAAGTCTGAAGGAAATTGAGAGAAGTGTCGTCAAGATCGACTACACATACAGCGATGTTGTTAGTATCTTGACAGACTCAGCCGCAGATGTTGGCTCACCAGCAAATCCATTGAAGACATTGGCGTACTCGTACACAACCTCAACAGTTTCCTGGGCCGCACTGATAAGTTGTCTGATTACTTCCGCTCTTGATACTCCCTGTTTGAGGGTGACGATGTGCAGACCGGTCGTCTCACCGTCATACGCTTGGATTTGGGTTCGGTAGGGAGGTGGCGTCGGTCCGGATAGGACGGACGATACAAACAGTGTGAGAATGGATAGATAGGCGGGAATGTAGCGAAGCATTGCCGCTACTTGGAGAGCAAAAGAATGACTTTGGTAAGTTGAGTGAGAGATGAAGAGGTGTTTCAGAAAATGTAGCCAAAGAAAAAAGAATTTGGTGGAGCATGGCTCGTTTTATACGCGTTAGATGCCGTGAATCGAGGTGGAGACAAAGGCTGATGCCCCAACCGGAGGATGAGGTTAAGCCGAATATGTCAGAGCGTTGCTACGGTTAATAATTTGCTTATTCGTATCACTGCGTCCCTGTTGCCTCATCCGGTCCGGACTAAACTTGCGTCACAAAATTGAAACAAAGACTCGTTGACGATGATTCGGATCAATTGGCAAGTCTTCAAGCTTCAACACTGGTACCAACATGTTCACGAGTAGGCGTAGGGAGATACAGTAAGATTAGACACCTGGTCCACACCTGGTCCATCTCTTCTGGTCCCGGGGAGTACCTCGATCTCCTTGTGGACTCGCCATTCAAATAAGTAGAGAGCTACTGCGTCACCGGAATCTGTCTCTGGAATGATAGACACGCTAAACGAAGACGAGAGATGTGCTGCCAGTGGTATTCAAATTGGGATGATCTACCCCCCTGAATTCAATGGGTGTGCCATCACGTTCGCCCGAGTAAAAGTAGCAACTGCCCCATAAGAGGTCACTGAGTGTAAATGAAACGACACGTTTGAAGTTCACATGTGATAATAATGCTGATTCCAGGGTGTTGTTTACAGAGTGTCTAGTACGAGGATTGTGGGTATGATAAAAGTACGAATTGCCTCAATTTCCCGCCATATACTCCTACAAGTCAACTAGCGGGGGGCTCAGACCGATCAGGCCCGCCCAAACTCATTTTGAGCCAAAATGTTGGCAGTCCCGGCAGCTGATGGTTTGAAATAGAGATGTCTCGTTAGATTAAACCGGAGCTACATCCAGTCAAAACTCACGAATATCAGCCAAAGCGCCGCTGCGTCCTAGGGTCTTCAGCTTGGTTCCCATAGCTTCAGGCGCGATGTTTCCGCCTGGTTGGCTGATGAGGTAGGCAACCAGACCGGCAACATGGGGGGGAGGCCTATGGATTTCAGACCCTTCAATTAGGCTGTCTCCAGGGTATGAAGTGAGTATGCCCTACCATAGATGTGCCTGAAGCCCTGAAGGTAGCCTGAGGATGTCACTTAGCTATGACTATAGTGCGGCATCCTAAAAGATAACGTACGGTATCACTGTCTTTCCAGGCACTCGTAATGTTCAGTCCCGGAGCAAACACGTCAACGACGCTTCCATAGTTAGAGAAAAATGCCCGCTTGTCTTCGATGGTGCTGGCCCCGACTGTTATAGCTTCCTCGACGTGGGCTGGTGAGGTGTTTTGCGCGTCTTCGTTGCTGTTACCTGCCGCAACGACAACGTGAACACCGTTCTTGACGAGCTGAGCAAAGGGAGGTGTAAGTGGAGGCCAGGGAAAGAATCTACAGACTCTGAAAGGCTTACATTCCGAGTAGCGTCGTCCAAAGGAGTGCTTGCGCCTCCTCCGAGCGACATGTTGACGACGCTCGGCTTACCGGTCTGCTTGGACCGAAGGCAGACCCAGTTCAAGCCACCCACGCTTGAATTGAAAACTAGTGAGTCTTTCCCTTCAAACAGTGTGGAACGTCGTGGCAAACTTACATGCCAGCGGTGGTTCCGGAGCTATCGGAGATGACAAAAGTCAGTTTCTGGTATGGCGAGGGACAAGGTGATGAACTACTTACCCATCGTCCCCAAGAACCTTGACAGCGATGATCTCGGCCGACTTCGCAACGCCGTACCTGGTCCCAGCGGCGGTGCCTCTGAGTGTATATTGTCGCTCAGCTCTCGGGCTCCGGTGACGTAGCTAACACTGTGGTACTCACGCGACGTGGGTGCCGTGGCCATGGACATCTTCATCCTTGGAACCTACGGCGAAGTTCGCTCCCCATTGTGCACGGCCACCAAAATCGGTGTGGCTTACTCGAACACCGGTGTCTGGTGAGAGACGAGGTTCCTAATCAGCTGCTGATGGTAGAAGGAAGCGAGAATGCAAGGGCTTACCGACGACATAGATGTCAACGCCATTGCCAGCAGAAGAGTGATCGTAAGTATATCTGAAGTTCAGTTCGCTGCATAGTAATTAGCGTTTCGATGTGTCATGAAGTAGTATCATGTCGAATTGAAATCACACCCACCTCGGATTTTGATTCTCCAGCCGTCTATTGGAGCTCAGACGAGCGAGACCCCATGGTGCATTCGGCCTAGGAATGATTGACAAAAATTCAATTAAGTTAAATGATATTCCCTATAGAAATGGAGAAAACGAACTGAGAAATGGCAGCTGTGGCATGCATAATGCCATCCTCGGAGATGGTCTTGACATCGGGAAGAGTCTGGAGGAGAGCGAGAGCAGTCGCGGGGAGCTCAGCTACCATTCAATGTAGGTTGTACTTATTAGTGATTCTGACAGCATTCTTACAAGGGTCCGGCTCACCAGCGAATCCGTTGATGGCACAGTTAAAGGTGTCGACAATGTTGGCAAGGTCGGGGACCAAATTGGCGAGTTGGTTGATTACAGCTGCTGTCGATGCACCCTCCTTGAGGGTGACGATGTACCGACCGGTCTTTTGACCATTGTATCGTTCGATTTGGGTACGGTAGGGAGGTGGCGTCGGTCCGGAGAAAGCAGACGATATAAAGAGTGTGAGGATGGATAAGTAGGCGGGGAGGTTGCGGACCATTGTCGCTACTTGGAAACGAAAAGAATGAATTCGGTGGGTTCTGTGAGGAAGGACAAGCTGCTGCGTAGGCCGTAGCTGAAGAAAAAGGAGTGCTTTGTAGCATGGCTCGCTTTTATAAGTGAATAATGGCTGCCGTGAGTGGAGGTAGAGAGGAAAGTTGATGCGCCCGGCGGATGATGAGGTAGCCGAATAACTCAAAGTGCTGTCACTGTCCAGATAGCTCGGTAGATCATAATGGTAAGCTTATTCGCATCATTCCGTCTCTGTTGCCTCAACCGCTACGGTAAGCACTTAATCTGGTGTTGCTCGGACATTGCATGACATTTCAATTGAGCAGCAAATATAGGTGCGCCGCATGAGTGTGGACACGATACGTTAACGTGTGGGTTTGACTGCCGTTGTAATGTATTATGTGTCTCGAGCAAATCAGATGCAGCAATGGCAGTTCCGACAGAATGTTGGGTATCTCCCTACATTTGTATTTGGCCCTCCGATGGTGAGCCGGGTCCGTGGGGTTGGCTGTTCGGGAAGTCAGCGTGGTGTTTGGATACGAAGTACCCGATCACCGAGCTTCCAGCACTGAATCATGCTCACTCTTCATGTCCTCGTCGGACATCAAGATGCAATACATGTGGATCCACGTCAACGTTCCGTTTTGTAATTTTTGTTGTACCAATAGCGGCATAGAACCATTCCGATATGGACTTTCGGCTGCGCCCCGACTGGGCGTCAAGAGCTCATGGAGATGGTATGGAGTCCGAGGCTTTCCCTAGCACGTCCATTTGTGAGGTGTCTTCAAAGATGCTATATCAAAACGCGGAATGAACTCATTGCGTCGATATAGTCAAGTAAGCTTGCATTTTGTTGGCAACAATTGATATAGTAGCAAGTACTAGTGGGATCGATTCCTTCAAGTTGCATTTCCAGTTTCTTCCATACCAGATCCAATGTCGCCGCTACGCCGTGGATCATTCAGAAAGTAGCCTAGACTGGCAGTCAACTCGTCGATTCTACCCCCTCCTTGTTGACACCCCTGGAGCCTCGTGAAAGTTCATCATCATGTTCGAACCGGATTGAAGCTGACACCTCTTCGCTAGCTTGAATATCTTTCCGATTCGGAGGGTGCTGCGTCCAAGACCTTCCTATGGTGACTCGGAAGATAATCATATGCGGAGAGAGGGCCTACAGACAGATATGCACACCGAGGGTCAATCGTCAGCCAAATTTATGGTGTGGTTAGACATATGGCCTGGGATTGCTCACCGTAAACGCGTAGAACAAGTACCCAAAAATATCAAACATGACGAAATTCGCTGCATAGCGCTCGTTAGCCCCTTCAGGAGACCCTTTAGCCGGGTCCACAACGAGACTCGCAGCGTAAACGATGCCGAAAATCGTCAATGGCAATCCAGATTCGATAAGGACTGCTACAACTCCGGTGTACATTTTCAGCTCCTTTGGCGGCAGGAACGCGAAGAACTTTCGGCGCTCGTTGAGGAGGTAGAATGAGATGAGAGACGTGATAAGAAGGTTTGTTGAGACTGTTAAGAAGGCGTAGGCAGACTCGTAGACCAAAGCCGTAGTGTAAACGGCTGAAGAGGACTGAGAGACCAGTATGAGGATTCCAATACCTGTGGGAGGGGACGGGAAATGAGCCAATATTTAAATGGCGACAGACAATTTGGAATACGCGTTTGTACGTACCGGTTGAAGCGAGATAAGTAAGCGCTGGGAGAGCAGTAACCCAACGACGGTGTATCCAGATATTGTAGCATCTGTAGAGCTAGCCCCAGCCAGTGAGTTCTATCTCTCTCTCTCGCACCGAGATAAATAGGGACAGAGCAGACTCACCAGTAGGCCGTCCCCGATTATAACCACAGCGGTAATAGCTGACATACTAACAAATTGGTCCCATGCATCTACATACCGATCTCGCACCTCCCAGAACTCATCCGGAGTCGCAGTCTCAAATAGGATGCGAAATATCGATGCAGCCTCAAGCGACCCGGTTAGAGCTGTCAGGAATGTTATGGTGAGGCTTATAAGTACGTATATCAAGCGGCCTCGACGACGGCTGGGTGGGGTCTCAAGGAAGACGCTAAGGCCATAGATAGCCATGAACAGATGGACGCCTATTCGTGGTTGAGAAACGCGTTCAGTCAGTGAGTAAGACGACCAAAAGTGGACAATGAGATACGAATAACCTATTTCGACCATCGTGAGACTGATGTTTGCAAATGTAGAACGGGCGGAGAGAGTTTGGAGGTACGTGTAGTCGAGTTCTGTGTTATCGTACATTGCGCCAACGATGCACATCGTCTGCGTTACCCACCGATCTTTAAGCAAGTCCACAACTTGACATCTTGAGAGTCTGATGAGGTGCTGTACAGCTAATCAAGCGCATCTTTGGTAGAAGCGCAGTAGAATGTCTCGGCAGTGTATTCCCAGTCACATATCTTGACACTCGACCGGTTCCTTGAGCAACTCGTATACGGCTTCCATGTCCAAGCAATAGATGAAGGAGGATGATTGAAGGATGGACGCACTATTTACGCCTTCACGCGCGCTGATTGGCTGATACTCCGCACGTCGACAGGGGTAATCATCGAGATATGCCTCTTCCACTATTCAGAGAACCAAAGGCTTTGTTGGATTGACGATTTGTATCACATTCTATAACTTGGCCGATGCTTTGGCCGATCAGCCGAGAAAACACGCTGTCACCCGTAGGGAAGAGGTAAATATGGGCTGTGACACGATAAGATAAGATAACAGGCCCAAGAACATCAATTTGAATCATCGTTCTTTCGCTCTTTCCCTTCTCTCCCTTCCGCGCCGGCAGATACTACTATTCTGTACCTAAGGTCTACTCGGCGGATTCCCGTACTCCCTTCGATAGTACTGCGCACGGGTCGCTTCGACAGCATTGTAGTATTTCATGAACGCATCTTCCAGCGCACTCGGCTTACCCAGCGCAAGCTCCCTAACATACTTCGTGAAGACATACCACATGTTATAAGCCAGTAAATCGAGTGTCTGGTAGATAGCCCAATGGCCACCCCGCCCTTGTGCTGTCACGTCCCAATCAGTTAAAATTTTGACCAAGTGGTATGTAGCGCTTTGCCCCATCATAACAGACTCACCAAGAACCTGGGGCTCGAAACGCGAGACCGCGCTCATAATCTTTGAGAGCTGTGGGAAGAGTGCCTGGACTTTAGAGGTGGAGTTGAAGAGGGTCGCGACGGCCATAGGTGCGTTTTCGCAGTCCCGGAAAACCTGAAAACAGTCATGTATGTATGTCGAATGGTCAGATCGCCTCATCGACTTTGACGTGCTCCATGCTAGGGCTGACCTCGACTCCCGTTAAAGAAATACCGCTCGAAATACTGGCGAGCCACTGCCCATAAAGATTGTCCCCGGCGTGGTAGACTCTCTAAACAAAGCAGAAGAGGTGCATTGTTGTGAGTAAACTTCACGGTCGTAAGTGGGATGGGTGTGGTAGCTAAGCTCACATCAATGTCTTCGGGAGTCGCATTGGCGCTCGGGAATGCATCGACGGCGGCAGTATAGTCGGCCAGCGCCTTGGGAAAGGTGTTGTCGATTGCATTTGTGTACCAAGTGGTTGCATCCGGGTTGCCACCGCACGTGGCTGGCTGCGCAGTGGCGAACGCGAAGAATGAGAGGGGGACTGCGAGTGCAAGCTTTATGCCCCAGAGCATGGTCGAATTTCAGATTGAATCAAGGGGTGAGTGAGATAGGGGGCGAGCCTAGACTCTTTTATGAGCAAGCGACTTTATTCAACTTTGCTCCTCGCTCGCTTCCTCGGAGGAATAGCATATCATATGGACTGGAATGAGTGTTTCATGAAATGAATTGAAAACCCCTTAGTGAATTTCGGGGTTAGAACACCTTGTTCGCTCGTGGAGGTTTAAGAGTACAATATGCAACTGAGCTCAATGGGCTAGCGAGAGCCTTCGCGCGACGAGACCTCAGAGAAAGCTGGGCTACATGGAGAACAAGGTCAGTATGCCATTTCGGTCTTATGACTTCATGTGCTGTCCTCTAATTATGTCTTTGGTCGTCCGAGGTTGTGGGAAGTCTGATCAATGCCACCGATTGAATAATTCAGGCTCGTTCCTCTACGGAGTTTCCGAGGATGATTAGTTCTCCCAGTATGTGTTCTTTGCTGATGGCTACTGACTAGTGTGACATATGGTTGGGGACTTGTAGATTACCCTCAAAGTCCACAATTCGAGATTCTGGGAACTATGCATTGGTCTCGTAGCGCAGATGCCTGATCGTTGTATACATACCTCTGAATTTCACACATGCATGTGGCACTAAACAAGGCGGGAAAAGGTCGGTTGGCCAGCTCCGAAGCTACGTTCTCCTTGAAACGCAGGGCCTGGAGGTTCTGGGAGGATGCTTTCGTGAAGTATATTACGCTAGATGGCCGATGTAGCAGCTCTTGTACCTGATTGGGGAATTTCTCAGAGACAGTTCAACTCATGATCGAAGAACGACTTCCGATGCATATGGAAAAGGATACCTTGAGAAATATGCGCTGCTTCAGGGATATATATATATACTTGAAGGCGGATGGGAGAGACTCAGTGGATAGCAAGAGTAAACCTCCTAGCTTTCTCATCTATCTAGGATCATTCACCTTTCACAAAGTCGCGATGAAGTTAATCCCGACTCTCTTTATTCTGGGCGTCTTGGCCATTCTGCCATCAGCCTTTTCTGCTGTTGCGCCACTCACAAAGCGCCACTACATCGCCGAGCTCAAGGACTCGCTTGCGGAGATCGATAAACGTTGGAAGAACATCGAGAAGACAATCACCGGGATACCCAAACAAGGCGCGACGGTGGAGGATTTCAGAGTACGTACACAGCATGAACCTACCTTACTTTTCGGGACAGTATAGGCTGACTTGAACGCTCACTTTCATGTCATAGGTTGCAAAGACGGCCATAGAAGATCTCACTAACTACATGGTCACAGACTACGATGCTGCAATTAGAGTGAGTCGCTCCGCAATTTCTCTATCTATTACCTGTTCGTTCCTTACGCTCGTTCAGAAAAATGGTGCATTGACGAATATCAAGTGGGCAGACGAAATGCTCGCGGATATGAGGCCGTATCAGGCTAACGGCGCCAATGCAATGAAGACTCTGAGATCGCAGATTCTCCAGATGAACAGTGAGCATTCAACTCTGAGGTCGTGTGTTACGCCTATTCTCATTCGTTTTCAACAGCAACTGGCGGTATCAACTTTGTTTTGGAGATCCAATCAAGCAACGACCGGCTTGGTAGCGCGTTTTCCGGAATGGAAACGTATCTCGGTCGATACGTCGTAAGTGATCTTTCTGCTAGACACTGTCCCTTGATTTGCAACTGACCTCGTTCAACTCGTGTAGTTTCAGTTCCTTGGGGGGTTCTCTCTCTTGAGTCCCATCAAGGACGAGTTTAGGATGTTGGACGAGATCCTCGATACCGGGAAAGCGTTTTCTCGGTTCTATTGCGACTATGTATGGGAAGTATACCATTATCCGCTTTGCCCTCGTAATTAAGCAACCAAAACCAAGTCGAATAATAAATGTATCCTCATAACCTTTACACTTTTTTTTCAATGCGAATGTTCTGGACCCAACAAATGCAACCAGTGGCGAGATAAGATAAGATAAGACGCAGCGCTGACACAATCACATCAATCAATCGAGGACGCGTTTGGGTTTTCGCGATTGCTCTCGTCCTCCTCCCTCCCTCCTTTTGCTAGGTTTCGAACGACATAAAGTTATCCGAAGAAAAGATACATAACGAAAAAAGACAAGAGCAACGATAGACTAGAAGATGGCTCAAACACCCGTGTTCGTGATGAGTATGTAGCTCGAGATGATTTTGGATAACCCGAGCTAATGAGGACGTGTAGATGCTGGCCCTGAACGTCAGACGGGGAGGAAAGCTCAAATATCGAATATCACTGCTGCAAAGGTGCGTTTCCCCTTTGAAATCTAGCTGAATGACGCTCTGACGGACAGCCAGACGGTTGCAGATGTCATCCGGACATGTCTTGGGCCCAAGGCCATGCTGAAGATGATCCTGGATCCTATGGGTGGTATTCTGTGCGTCTTCATCCCAACACCCAGCTCGAAGGAAGTGCTGACTGCCGGAATCCAGCCTGACGAACGACGGAAACGCGATTCTGCGCGAAATCGACGTTGCACACCCTGCTGCGAAGAACATGATCGAGCTCAGTCGGACGCAGGACGAGGAATGCGGAGATGGCACGACGAGTGTGATCATCCTTGGTACGCTGCCTCCTTCCTTCTCTCTCCCTCTCCACCCTCAACCGTGCCCGCAGCTGGCGAAATCCTTGCCCAGTCCCTCTCCCAGCTCGAACGCGACATCCATCCGGTGGTCATCATCTCCGCATACACAAAAGCCCTCAAAGAAGCGCTCGAGATCGTCAAACGCATCTCAGTCCCCATCGACGTCAACGACGATGCCCAGATGCTCTCCCTCATCAAAACCTCCATCGGCACCAAATTCGTCGTCCGTTGGTCCGACTTGATGTGCAACCTTGCACTGCAAGCAGTCCGAACGGTCGCCAGCGACGAAGGGGGGNTTCAAGACCGTCGACATCAAGCGCTATGCGCGTGTAGAAAAGGTGCCCGGGGGCGAGATCGAGGATAGTAAAGTCCTCAACGGGGTGATGCTCAACAAGGATATCACCCATCCCAATATGCGGAGAAGGATCAAGGATCCGAGGATTATTTTGCTGGATTGTCCGTTGGAGTACAAGAAGGGGGAGAGTCAGACGAACATGGAGTTCTCGAAAGAGACGGATTGGGCGAGGGCGCAGGAGATTGAGGAGGAGCAGGTCAAGGGGTTGTGCGAGAGGCTGTTGGAGTTGAAGCCCGATTTGATCATTACGGAGAAGGGTATCTCGGGTGGGTCTTTCGTTCGTTGTCGTCTTGTTTTCGAGTACTGATCTTTCTACATAGACCTCGCTCAACATGTCTTTGAGAAGAACAACGTTTCGTGCATCCGGCGGGTCAGGAAGACCGACAACAACCGTATTGCACTCGCTGTCGGCGCGACGATCGTCAATCGTGTCGAGGACATCAGAGAATCGGACGTTGGGACGAACTGCGGGCTGTTCAATATCGAGAAGATCGGTGATGAGTGCGTACACCTTCTCCTACCTATCGTTTCTTCCGCCTTTTTATCCACTCCCTTCTGCCTCGCTACCTCGGTGACCCATGCTCTGTTTTCGAGCTTCGTTATCTCGTGAAAGAAATGTGGCCTTCTTCTCATCCGCTCCTTGCCCTCTTGTCCCAGTTCATTCATTCCTCCACTTCTCCTCCGAATCCATCTTCCCTATATTTTGACTGGTAGCTGCGTTTTATCGCTTCTCTGGCTTTTTCGTCTGCTCTTTCCCTCTTTCTTCCTCCCCACTCACACCTGTTCTCCGTCTAGGTACTTTACATTCCTCGTAGAATGCAAAAGCCCCAAAGCGTGCACGATCCTCCTCCGTGGTCCCTCCAAGGACATCCTCAACGAGATCGACAGGAACCTTGCGGATGCGATGAGCGTTGCGAGGAACGTGGTGTTTAACCCTATTTTGGTGCCTGGTGCGTCTCGCTCTACTCTCGCGTTCTTTCCCTCCATGCATGCCTAGCGTACTAATAATCTTGGCTTTAAACAGGTGGAGGTGCAACGGAAATGGCAATCTCGGTCGGTTTGCATGCTAAAGCGAAGACGCTCTCGAGCGGTGTGGAGGTTGGACCGTTTAGAGCTGTTGCGGATGCGTTGGAGGTTATCCCGCGCACTCTTATTCAGAATAGTGGTGGAAATGCGATGAGGTCGTTGACTGAGCTGCGGGTGAGTGATTGTTCTCTCGTTCTTTCATTTTGGTCGGGGCTGGCGGAATGGAGAGGGAGAGTCCCTCTCTTGTTGTCTTGTATTCTGTTTTCTCACTTTGTCTGAGTGGAGGTTTCTTCTTGGTCGCTTTTGGGCCGAGATTCTCCACTCTTGTTCGTCCGGCACCCTGTTCGACAGGAGGAGCTGTCAACGTCATTTAATTTGATTCCTGTCTGCACGCATATCCTCGCCTTGACATCATGACGGGCAGAAGGAGGATCTTCGGCTTCCACTTCCTCTTCTCCCGTCTCGTTTGTTTTCCCGGTTGTGATCGTCGTTCCTGTTCCTGTTCTTTCTTCCCGGTTCCGCCTCTTCGGCTTCCCGTTTCTGTTTCTGCTTCCAGTTCTCCCTTTGCTTCCCGCTCCAAGGCCCTCCCGAGATTCTATTTGCTGACTTCTTTCCGTTGTAGGCTAAACACGCAAACGGCGAATACTCGTGGGGCGTGAACGGCGAGACGGGCAAGATTGTTGATATGAAGGAGTATGGGCTGTATGAGTCTGCGAGTGTGAAGATTCAGACGTTCAAGACTGCTATTGAGGTGAGTTTGCGTTCCGCCTTGTCTTTGCGGTGCACTGCATCATAGTTGGCTCTCTGGTGTTCGTGTTTCTTCGGGACAACATCGATGTTTGCATGCGTCCTCGTTTACCTCATTCTCTTTCCTCTGGCCTCGCGTCTTGTTTCCATTAACGCCTCGCAACTGACGCTTACGACTTTATCGACAGGCCTCGCGTATGCTCCTCCGAGTTGACGACGTCGTTCAGGCTGTTAGGAAGGAGAGGGAGGGAGGAGGAGGTGCACCTGTGCCTGAGGAAATGCAGGAGTAGACGGTTTAGCTCCACCGATCGTTCTCAAGTCGGGGGNTGGGGGAAGGGAAAGCGAAAAGAAGAAATGAATGGCATTCTACTTTACTGCATGTTGTTACATTGGCCTCTCAATCATTCATTCATTTGCAGTTCGTTCATTGAATTGTTAGTGATAATCGCGGAAGTGCCTTCATCTGTTGCCCTCGACTCTAGCGAGGCTTCACCTAGCTTTCAGACCCCGGCCTCGAGTGGTCGATAGACTCGGTCCAACGTTCGTCAAGCTTGCTTATCGTGGGGTGCGGCGGCGGCGGCGGCTATGGAGGTAGAATGGCCCCGAAAGACCCGAGGAAGGCCGACCAACGTCATTGGTGATCGATAACTTATCGCGACGCGTCCCCAACCAATTTGGATGAATTGATTTTACGAGTTTACCCTTGGTTGCACTCGGCGTCGCTGTACCTCTCTCTTTCCCTTGTACCACCATCATCCTCCAAGGGACCACCACCACCACAGCGAAAACTATGTCCGCCGTTCAAGTGAAGAACAAAGTGTGCCTTATGTACGTTTGTCGCGCTGTTGTCGAGATGGTGGGCTGATGAAAACGCCGAACCCATTCGCGATGAACGAATGGTGTGGTGGTCGTTCATAGTGTGCACGATGGATGGGGCGTAGCCGCTCGAAAAGGCATCGAGGGAAATGCCATCGAAGCTGCCTCGACGCCTTCCATGGACAAGATCGCCAAAGAGCACAATTACAGGACGCTCAGGGCGAGTGGAACCGCTGTTGGGCTGAGTGAGGGGCTGATGGGGAATAGTGAGGTTGGGTGAGCGTTCTGTTCCTCGTTATCCTTCCTTCCCTTCCTCTTTTTGGGCTCCTCGCTCGATTCGAGGCTTTTTTCGTTCGTTTCACTGGGTATATCGCACTCTTACTCGTACTTACCCCGGGCTGCTTCATACAGACACTTGAATATCGGTGCTGGACGTGTCGTCTGGCAGGATATCGTCCGGATTGATGTTTCGATCAAAAAGAGGGCGTTCCATAAGAACGAGACTATCCTCGATGCGTGCAAGAGAGCCAAGGAGGGTAACGGGAGGTTGCACCTCATGGGTTTGGTGCGTCTCTCCCTTTATGCCTCTCTCGCTACTTGCTTTCATTCGAACCCTCCAAAACTAATACATGTTTGATACTAGATCTCAGACGGTGGCGTCCATTCACACATCACACACCTCTTCGCCCTCCTCGAGACCGCCAAAGAACAAGGCGTCCCGCACACCTACATCCACTTCTTGGGCGACGGCCGCGACACTGCACCCCGTTCCGCCACCATCTACCTCAAGCAACTCGAGGACTTTACCAAGAAACTCGAGTACGGCGAGCTTGCTACCATCGTTGGGCGGTACTACGCTATGGACCGCGATAAGCGGTGGGAGCGCGTCAAAGTCGCCGTGGACGGTCTCCTCAAGGGCGAGGGGGAGCAGCTCACCACTCCAGGCTCTGAAGGCGCCATTGCGGCTGTGGAAGAGAACTACAAGAAGGATGTTACGGACGAGTTTCTCAAACCTATTATCGTCAACGGCGACGAAGGTCGCATTAAAGCCAACGATACGATCTTCACCTTCAACTATCGCTCGGATAGGATGAGGGAGATCACAACGGTTTTGGGGCAGGTGGAGAAGGATTTGGTGGATAGCAAGATTCCGGAGGGCTTGGAGATTTATACGATGAGCCAGTATAAGAAGGAGTTCCCGTTCAAGGTGGCGTTCCCGCCTCAGGCGATGACGAATGTGCTTGCGGAGTGGTTGAGTTTGAAGGGGGTGAAGCAGGCGCATGTTGCCGGTAAGTGCGTTCGAGTATCTATAATATTTGGGAGGTTGACGGGTGTGCTTTAGAAACTGAGAAGTATGCGCATGTTACGTTCTTCTTCAATGGAGGTGTCGAGAAGCAGTTTGAGGGCGAGGAGAGGTATATGGTCCCTTCTCCAAAGGTTGCTACCTACGATCTCCAGCCCGAGGTTAGTCTCATTCCTCTCACCTAACGGATACCTGCGTATTCACTCATGAGCTTCTACCACGTTTAGATGAACGCGTTGGGCGTTGCCGAGAAAGTGAAGGAGCTCCTGGAAAAGGGGACGGACGAGTTTGTAATGTGCAATTTCGCTCCTCCTGACATGGTAAGGCTTATCGCATTCCTTCCTCACTTTTTTATAATTCCCCTCCGTTCTTCATCTACTATCCGTTCTCTCTAACACCCCTCTCTCTCTCTTCTCTTATAGGTCGGTCACACAGGCATCTACGACGCGGCCGTCAAGGCCATCGAAGCAACTGATAAAGCCGTGGGGGTCATCTACGACGCGTGCATCGCGAACAACTACATCCTCCTCATCACAGCTGACCACGGTAACGCTGAGCAAATGAAGAACGCTGAGACGGGTGCTCCACATACTGCTCACACTACCAACGTCGTTCCTTTCATCATGTCGGGAGACGGGAAGGAGGGCAAGTTGAGATTTGCGGATGAGGAGGTGAGTGGGAAGAGCGGGTATGTCGCGGAGTCGTCGGCTAGCGCGACGGAGGAGGCGAAGGAGGAAGAGAAGGCTGAAAAGGGGGAGAAGAAGGAGGCGGAAGATGAAGAAGAGGAGGCTGGAGCGTTGTGTGATGTTGCTCCGACTATTTTGGATGTTTTGGGTATTGAGAAGCCGGAGGATATGAGCGGGAGGAGTTTGTTGGCTCATTAATTCCGATACTTTGTTAGCCCCGCGTGTAGATTGAAAACGGGGTATCTACGTCGAGGAGCGAAGTGGGAGGAGAAAAGGAAGGGAAGGAGAAAGGTAGCAAAGAAACAATCACACATGTACAATTATACTCAGCCGCTAGATAGTGTAGTAAAGATGCGATTCAATGTTGCCGTGTGCATGTCGTTTCGAGTCAAAGTTTAAGTCGGGGATGCTGTCAACGAATGCTGCATGTGTTGCATGGTTTGAACACGGGAGTCTATGGCGATAGTCATGTCGTCTAGACTCCAGTAGTACGAGAGGAATTGAACGGGTCGTGGATGATGAGGGGATCCCAAGTCGTCCATCGACGGCGAGCGAGTGTAGCCGTTCTGATCCCTCAGTAAGTGAATAACGACAAATTGATGTTTGCAGAGCATAAGGTGAATTTGTACCGGTGGCAGCAGGAGAAGACGTAGACGAAAGATGAACCAAACATCAAAGCCACTTTTTTTTTNGACTGTTAATACTATTGTACAGGATCAATTTATCCCTCAAACAGTACACTATGCGTCAAGTTAAGGTCTAGGTTGTTGCCCGTATTCTTCCCGGTAGTATTGCGCACGTACAGCTTCGACGGCGTCATAATACTTCCTCACTGCATCTTCGTAGGGAGTCGGTTTCCCCCCCNGAAATCCTCTGATGAATCAAATCAGTGGTTGTATGCCATAAGTTGTACGCCAGGTAGTCCAAAGGCTGGTAAATAGCCCAGTGACCCGGACTTCCTTGAGCTATGGGAAGCATATAAATATAGACTTTGTGCACGAGTACTCCGGATCGACTCACCAAGGATTTGAGGCTCGAAGCGTGAAAGTCCGGTCATGATTCTCTGGAGTTGAGGTAGAAGTGCTTCGACTTTATGTGTCGAGTTGTATACCGTTGCGAGGGCTGCAGGTGCAGTTGTGCAGTTCCTGAACATCTGACGTGATGAAATGCGGTTGAGTACCTAAATTTAACTATGGGGAGAGAACACTTACTTCTGTCTCCACGTACCACAGGGAATAGACAAAAGTGTCAAGCCAGATCCTGTAGAACCCTTCTGTGGCGTGGTAGACGCTCTAACCAAACGGACATGGATTGTGAACGGCTTGCTCGTAAGACCGAGTACAGTAATACTCACGTCAACATCCTCTGGAGTCGCGTTTGAGTTTGGAAACGCGGAAATGACGGCGTTATAATCGGCAAGCGTCTTGGGGAAAGTGTTGTCGATCATGTTCTCGTAAAATGTCTTTCCATCCGGGTTCGAGCCACACAGAGGACTCGGCCCTTGGGCAGTGGCGAGGCCGACAAGCAAGAAAGCGAAGACGATTTTGAAGCCCCAGAGCATGGCAATGCAAGATGGATACGCTGATGTGAGATGCTCATGCATGAGCCATTTTATGTTGCATTCCAGTGGGAACCATATGGAACGCACGCGTCATAAATGCATAGGGTCGTGAATTGGCTGGGAACTTTACTCTTCGAGTCCAACAAGATCTGAACTCCATGGGCCATCAAGAATCCTTCGTGGTGGGTAATACTCAGAATAACCCACATGCGGAACAAAGCTTGCCGACGCGCTTGGTCTTCTGACTCCAGGCAGGGTACGAGGGTAGTCCTGTCTCGACGATTCTTTCACACTAAAAATACTCACGAGAAGTCCGACACCACCGAGGGACTCAGAGTACCAGTGGATTCTCCATAGGTTCTTCAGTATGATTAATCATCCGAGTAATAGTCGATGACTACTCACGCATTCTTATATGTACATTGCCCTTCAATGTCCGATAAGCAAGTTTCTGCGAGCTATTGCCTTTTACCCCCGGCATCCAACCATGCATACGTTACGCACTGATGCCTCACACCGCGGGGAAAACGATTGGGGATAGACTCTCTGAGAGTTCTACACCTATGCACAGACAGTCAGCTCAAAGGTCCCACTCCCCGCTTCACCGCCGAAGTAGCATTATTCCCTTGTAGTGGATAGGGAAATAGTTTCATATAGAATCTTCAATGCATGATGAAACGTGTATCTCCTCACAATTAGGAGGGAAATTGTTTCGTATGGCTTTCTCAGCGCATGATGCGTTCTCATGAATGTATGGAGACCTTAGAAACTCTGTCGGAAGGAACTTCCAAAACGTGGTCGAAGGTGGGTTCCTTATTAGGCGCGAGAACGCGAAGCATCATCTTTAAAGGCGGGAGTGGCTCAGTTGGTTACAATGAGTTAATCCTCGCCTTTCAATTGACCATCTACATCTCTGATGTTCATCTCAACAAAGATCGTTCTGGCCGTTTCGTTCCTGGCGTCGAGTTTCGCCGAACCTCTGGCCAAGCGTGCTTACATTCCAGAGCTCAAATCCTCCCTAGCACGTATCGACGAATCCTGGAAGAAGATTGAGAGTCAAATCGATGCTCTGCCTAAAGACGCCACAGAGAATGATTTCAGGGTGAGTATCCTTCCTAACACGAGCTTGGTCAAAGGTTAATCCTATTCGGGTAACAGGCTGCGAAAGCAGCTATGGACTCGCTTACTAGTTACATGGCAAGGGAGTACGAAACCGTGATTAGAGTGAGTCTCTGCACACACCTTTCCTCATTGTTGGCCTGTTTCTGACCGCCTTATCTCGCCAGCAAAATGGACCATTTACGAATTCCAAGTGGTCGGACGAGTTCATCACAGATATGAAGCCCTATCAAGCAAATGGCGCCAATGCAATGCGTACTCTGAAGTCATTTGTCCCTCAGATCAACGGTAACTTGCGCTGCCCACTATATGCTCGTCGTCGCATTTAAGCTGATGGTTCTTTTTTTGTATTTCTGTAGCGACTGGTGGTGTCCCTCTTCTCAAGGAGTTCTATTCTAGCACAGGGAGTCTTAGTGGGGCGTTCGGTGAAATGGAAAGCTTCCTCGGAAGACACATCGTACGTGCATTTTCCTATACTAGAAACCATTAATTAATCTCTCGTATAGCTCCAGTTTGTTGGTGGTGCGCCTCTCTTGAGCCCTATCAGGGAATATCGTATGGTAGCGGAGATTCGTAACACTGCAGATCTCTTCTACTACACGTATTGTGCAATTGAATGGGGGCATCCGTGCTCTTGAAGAAGCACCTTCTGGGATCTGTATACAGTCATGTCTGTTGAAGATATTGCTTTGTTGGCCTACTACATCATGTACACTACTTCGTTATTACTCACCTCGAACGTCACAAGCACAGCCTATCAAGCAAGTTTTGCCCGTCGCCACCAGATCCTGAGTCCTCTGAATATCAGGACTCCGTGAGTAAGTATGCATGTCTGTAGATGGATGAAAGCGACCAGAAAAAAAAGAAGAAAAAANTGCGCTCACCCAACTTTACAAACGGTAGTCATGATAAAGACGCAGCAGGGACACCTCCAGGGTCACGGCACTGCCCATTCCCAAGGTTCTCTCATCCTCTGGAAACTCCGGAGCATCCGTTTAGGATTTGAAAATCCCAGGTTGGGTGGCAGCAGTGAGGATTACTGATCGGAGTTGCGCGACTCTTCTCTGGTGGATAGAGCGCAAGCATCATGATGAGGATGAGAAGAGGTGTTGCCAAACCATTGAACTATAGCGCCATCTCTTATACAGCGAGTCACGTAGCGATTTATCTCACAGGACGTAATACGCAGAAATGGGAAATAAAATGAAATCAAGGACAGCTCGAGTTGGACTTTAATTGCAGTCTGACTCCGGGAGAGTAAACTTCGATGCAATGCATGGCTCAATCTTCCTCTAAACATCAGTCCTTTTTTGGCTGAGAGGGTTAACTGCGCACAAGGATATTCTCAGGCTGAAATTCTGTTCATATTGAGGGTTGACCTAGTTGAAAAAGAGAACGTATATAATTGACGATATGGTAAGAATCGAAATCGCTGAAAATCGGATTGTGAGCTAAGCTCGAACTTGTAGCGGGTACGCATCGAAAAGGCGACTCGGAGGGTCGGCGTGTGCCCTGTTCGGAAATGGAGGAGTCGCCATGATATATGAGTGATGATCGTCGATTCCGACGTATTCATAGTGAGAACACGTCAGGTTGAACAATCTTCACCGTTGAACCTTGCGGTATACGTACCACCAGTGCTGTGCCAGCTAGCTAGCGGGCGAGATTATCACTGGAGCCGTGCAGACTGGCATGGTCAACCAAAAATCTCACACTATGCTGAAGCTTTTGGAACGACGATTGAGGGAGGGAAGCGAGGATGATTTGCAGTGGAATGAGGGGAGGATGAGGAACGGAATAGCCTGCCCTTCTTTAAATAGTTCCCGAGGTACCTTTTGAGCCCTTCTCGGGTTTCCTCGCCGTACCGCGGACGCTGTACCCCTTCTCGAAAGGCTTGTGAACGAGCCAGATGGGTATGCACCCGTTCGCCCCTGTTACAAGGAGAGTGTCTCCTGTATGAGTCGCCAGTATTCTGTGTGCTGTGCTCATCACTGTTGATTCTTACTGTTGAGTCGGCACGCTGATCGCTGAAGACCCTGTCCGCGCCGTGCAGTCCGTTTAATCGGTCTAACAACGCCAAAGTATAAAAGCATAACCACAGAGTCCATACGACGCATTCACAGTATTGTACATCAAAAGACACATATCGCTAGCAAGCCCACATTGAGGGCCAGAAGCTCAGACATTTGACTGTTTGACACCCGCCATCTAAGCAGCAGCCGCCTGGGTCCTGAGAGCAGCGACATCACCCTTCTTGAGGGCCCCGTAAACCGCTTCTTTGTTGGATTCGGTGATCTTGGCGACCTGTTCTTTGCCGGTCTCGTCGACGAATCCGAAGCTGTCGGGTTCGACGCAGTCGGTGGAGCTGGATTCGGAGGCAGCAGCGGCAATACGGGAGCTGCTACGCCAATTCCCGGAGAGCACTATTAGCGTGATAGGAAATCCAATGGTCAGTGCGTTAATCAACGAGACGACTCAGAAAGTAGTAACGTACTAGCGAAGCTTCCAGGGACGCATCCGGAAGAAGAGCTTCGGACTGAGAGAGGCGGCTGGCAGTTTTGGCCTCCCCAGCCGGAGAAGTCACTGTATCGTCACGGTTGTCAGCAAGAGATCGAACGAGACAGCGAGATACGATGATATGATGAAGAGGAACACTCACGCCACGCCAGCGGTGCTGGTCAGCTGGATCGAGGCAGCAGGGCTCGAGGACGAGAAGCAGCAAACTCCAGCAGGGAGATTGCCACACTGGAGGAAGCCACCAGAGCAGTTGGGAGTAGGCCAGAAGCGCATGTCGAGAGCCGAAACCAATGCGACGCTCTGGAGCAGAACAGCGGTAGTGGCCATAGTGACTGCTGAGATGAACTTCATTTTGTCGGCTTGAGCTGAGAGTATTGAGTAGAAAAAGTTGGCGTTGAAGAGTAAGACAGTAGAACAACTGGGAGTGAACGATGTCTTGTTTTCTTTACCCTCGTTCCAAGCTGGAATTTATACTCCTCGCACCTCTTGTTGCATCTCAGCTTTAGCGGTGAATCTTGTGTTTGTGAAAATAGCACAAGTTAATTTTGTCAGAGAAGACTTAGCCCCCATACGTTCCTCTAATGGGATACTTATTTCGCCTTCGTAGCATATGGTAACTTGACAAAGCCCACGCATTTGATCCACGATGAGCGGTGGAATTTATTTCAGAGCCTCCAAGTACTCTCAGTGCCTTTCTGTGCGATTCATGAGTAACTCGATGAGCCCAGGTGCTGCAGACAAGAGTGATAACTTGAAATGGCGTCAAGCGACTCGCACTAGTCAATTAGAACATGAATTTGAGGTTGACTTTAAATGCATTCGCATCTACATATAAGAACGGCGCCAGGCCCCAACCAGGAGCTGTGCCGTTACTACCCACCTTACACATTCTCGGAACGCGGCAGAACGAATAGGATGCATCGATGGAATTGAGCATAACCCCAAAGGGTCGTAGAAATCACTTGAAGTGGCGTTAAGCGGCTCAAACTCCTCAACTAAGACACGAATTTGAACTTGACTTTCAAAAAANGTTCGCTCTTACACATCCTCGGAGAACGGCATCCCAAACGGGATACATCGATGGGCTTGAAAATACACCCGGGGGTCCATAAAAATCACCGAGCGCTGTCACTGCAAGCCAAGCTTTTGTGCCTCCCTCCTATGCGCACGGCTGTCAGGGGAAAGAAGCGCGTCGGCTCTTCCCCGCCCCCNTTTGAACCCAGAGCATATGGGTTTTAACGGCAGTTACCACCTCCAGCTTGAGTCGTGTGCTCTACATCCAACACATAAGCCGTCCCCTGATCTATTCAACACCGTTTTTTNATGTCATCGTAGGCGCAATTCCGTACTCCGGGCTTCAGAGTCGTCTCAACACCATACGCCACTCACACCCAAATTAGGAGGTACCAACGATGTCAGCGGAGCGTGAAAAATGCCTTCCCGACACTGCTGCCCTCAATTGCAAGAAGCAATACCCGGAGCCAGAAAGTTCGCCACCGCTCGGCACTCCTCGGCAAGAGACACCGCGAACCGCCAGACACCGAAAGCGCCTCCACCACCTGCCACCAATAGTCACCGTTCCATGCCAGCATACAACCAAAGTTGGTACATCCACTTCGGTACGCCGAACGGCAGTGAGACTTACAAACAGCCGGTAAAAGTTAGGAACAATTGCTGTATGCCAGGTGTGTTCCCTGATCCCTTTGGTCATCTCTGAGTAATGTCTCATACGCTAACCTGGACTAGAGCCGAATATATCGCTTTGCACATCTTGAATTATATAAGGCCAGACCTGATACATCTATTGGAAGACGGCAAGCTCAATGCAGCATTGACCCTTCGTCCACATCCATCGCACTCGCCGATGATGGAAGGCTCGAACACTTGAATCGCAAATTTCTGGTACACCAACGTAGTTAAGGTCGCAGAATGTTATGAGATGGTTTATAGACATGTCATGAGGCGTTTAATGTGCTTGATTTTCTTTAGAATCAAACCCAAGTCGGTTATTCTCCCAAGGTAATGTAATGCGCCGCCGCACTCTATCAAGTGTGAAGTGTGCTCAGAGTTGGGCAAGCCTAGTATTTTGGTCAGTTACTGTTGCGGTACTTCTGCGGCATCTCTCTCAAAACAGGTCGTTTCCCATCGTTTATAACAGCAGACGCGGTTCATGCACAGCTAGCGTTCGAGTATC
This sequence comes from Candolleomyces eurysporus, assembly GCA_027579435.1. NCBI lineage: Eukaryota > Fungi > Basidiomycota > Agaricomycetes > Agaricales > Psathyrellaceae > Candolleomyces > Candolleomyces eurysporus. The sequence continues at coordinate 56,313 of JANBPK010000930.1, forward strand.
GCAGGTTTTCTCAATTTGCTTATGAAATTGAAACCAAGCTGCGAGCTAGGGGATCTGGAGCAAATTCAAAACCAAATTCGATGTTCATGTGAATACACTAGCCGATTATATTCCGAACCCAGAGGTCCCGTGACGAGTCTTCGACTACATGTTACCTTGAATGAAGTTGAATGGATTGAGTAGGGCTAACACCAGGCTCCGATTGAAGGAAGGATAAACTCTGATTTTTTGCAAGCTGGGTTGTGCGGAGGGCAGAGCACTTAACTATCGCAACTTCAAATATGCGAGTTGATGTGATAGTCGGTGTGGGGAACTATTCGGAGCTTGAGAAGTGGTGGTTGAATCAGCCTGAAGCGCGAAGCACGGAAGTGACCCTACAATGTCATAAGGAACAGCTTTAATCAATCTAGGTACTGCTCATGTCGTCACTGCAACTGGAAAACAATACCTTTTCCAGCGGTATGTGAGAATATACGAAAAGATATACGAATTCATATAAATATGGCATTTCGGTATATCTTTCAGTACAGCTTCAACATAATATCGACGCAGGTATGTTTGCTGGTACGCTGGGTGAAGGTAAATATAGGATGCGAGCCTGCTTCTGATCATATGCTCTGAGCTCAACGGAGTGCAGAAGGAACACCGGCTTCTCGTGGCAATCGAGCGCACAGGGGGGNAGTGACAAGGATCTAGCCCTCAGAGACTATAGTCGGCGACTTCCACTAACCTTTGGAGTTATGATCAAGACCACTGACATATCTTTTTGGCTGTGCCGCTTTCCGAGAATGCGTAAGGCAGGTAGTAACGGCACAGGTCTGAATCCTGATTGGGGCCTGGCCCCGTTCTTATATCATATGATATGTAGATGCGAATGCATTGAAAGTCAAATTCAAATTCATGTCCTAATTGAGTAGTGGGAGTCGCTCGACGCCCCCCTCAGATTATCACTCTCGTCTGCAGCACCTGTGCTCATCGACTTACTCATTAATCTCACAGAAAGGCACTGAGAGTACTTGGAGGCTCTGAAATAAACTCCACCGCTCAGCGTGGATCAAATGAGTGGGCCTTGTCAAGTTACCATATGCTACGAAGGCGAAATGAGTATCCCATCAGAGAAACGTGTGGGGGCGAAGTATTCTTTGACAAAATTAACTTGTGCTATTTTCACAAACACAAGATTCACCGTTAAAGCTGAGATGTAAAAAGACGTGCGAGGAGTATAAATGCCAGCTTGAAATGAAGGAAAAAGACAAGACATCGTTCACTCCCAGTTGTTCTACTGTCTTACTCTTCAACGCCAACTTATTCTACTCAGTACTCTCAACTCAAGCCGACAAAATGAAGTTCATCTCAGCAGTCACTATGGCCACTACCGCCGTTCTGCTCCAGAGCGTCGCATTGGTTTCGGCTCTCGACATGCGCTTCTGGCCTACTCCCAACTGCTCTGGTGGCTTCCTCCAGTGTGGCAATCTCCCTGCTGGAGTTTGCTGCTTCTCGTCCTCGAGCCCTGCTGCCTCGATCCAGCTGACCAGCACCGCTGGCGTGGCGTGAGTGTTCCTCTTCATCATATAATCGTATCTCGTTTTCTCATTCGATCTCTTGCTGACAACGATACAGTGACTTCTCCGGCTGGGGAGGCCAAAACTGCCAGCCGCCTCTCTCAGTCCGAAGCTCTTCTTCCGGATGCGTCCCTGGAAGCTTCGCTAGTACGTTACTACTTTCTGAGTCGTCTCGTTGATTAACGCACTGACCATTGGATTTCCTATCACGCTAATAGTGCTCTCCGGGAATTGGCGTAGCAGCTCCCGTATTGCCGCTGCTGCCTCCGAATCCAGCTCCACCGACTGCGTCGAACCCGACAGCTTCGGATTCGTCGACGAGACCGGCAAAGAACAGGTCGCCAAGATCACCGAGGCCAACAAGGAAGCGGTTTACGGGGCCCTCAAGAAGGGTGATGTCGCTGCTCTCAGGACCCAGGCGGCTGCTGCTTAGGTGACGGGTTGTCAAACAGTCGAATGTGTGAGCTTCGGGCCCTCAATGTGGGCTTGCTAGCGATATGTGTCTTTTGATGTACAATACTGTGAATCCGTCGTATGGACTCTGTGGTTGTGCTTTTATACTTTGGCGCTGTCAGACCGATTAAACGGACTGCACGGCGCGGACAGGGTCTTCAGCGATCAGCATGCCGACTCAACGGTAAGAATCAACAGTGATGAGCAGAGCACACAGAATACCGGCGACTCATACAGGAGACATTCTCCTTGTAACAGGCGCCAACGGGTGCATACCTATCTGGGTCGTTCACAAGCTTTTCGAAAAGCGGTACAGCGTCCGCGGTACGGCGTGGAAAGCCGAGCAGGGCTCAAAAGGTACCTCTGGAGTTACAGTATTTGAAGAAGGGCAGGCTATTCCGTTCTTCATCCTCCCCTCATTCTACTGCAAATCATCCTCGCTTCCCTCCCTCAATCGTCATTTCAAAAGCCTCGGCACGGTGTGAGAGCTTTGGTTGACCATGCTTAAGTAGACTGCACGGCTCCAGTGATAATCTCGCCCCCTAGCTAGCTGGCGCAGCACTGGTGGTACGTATACTGCAAGGCTCACCGGTGATTGTTCAACCTGACGAGTTCTCACTATGAACACGTCGAAATCGACAATCATCAATCATATACCATGGCAACTCCTCCCTTTCCAAACAGGGAACACGCCGACCCTCCGAGTCGCCTGTTCGATGCGTACTTGCTACAAGTTCGAGCTTAGCTCACAATCCGATTTTCAGCGATTTCGATTCTTACCATATCGTCAATCACATATGTTCTTTTTTTCAACTAGGTCAACCTTCAACTTGAACAGGATTCGAGCTTGAGAATATCCTTGTGCGCAGTTAACCCTCTCAACCAAAAAAGGACTGATATTTAGAGGAAGATTGAGCCCCTACATTGCATCGAAGTTTACTCTCCCGGAGTCAGACTACAATCAAAGTTCAACTCGAGCTGTCCATGATTTTATTTTATTTCCCATTTTTGTGTATCACGTCCTATGAGGTAAATCGCTACGTGACTCGCTGTATAAGAAATGGCGCTGTAGTTCAGTGGTTTGGCACATCTCCTCTCATCCTCATCATGATGCCTGCGCTCTATCCACCAGAGAAGAGTCGCGCAACTCCGGTCAGTAATCCTCACTGCTGCCACCCAACCTGGGATTTTCAAATCCTAAACGGATGCTCCGGAGTTTCAAGAAGATGAGAGAAACTTGGGAATGGGCAGTGCCGTGACCTGGAGGTGTCCCTGCTGCGTCTTTATCATGACTACCGTTTGTAAGGTTGGGTGAGCGCATTTTCCCCTTCTTTTTTTCTGGTCGCTTTCATCCATCTACAGATATGTATACTTACTCACGGAGTCCTGATATTCAGAGGACTCAGGTTCTGGTGGCGACGGGTGAGGCTTGCTTGATAGGCTGTGCCTTTGACGTTCGAGGCGGGTAATAACGAGGTAGTGTACATGATGTAGTAGGCCAACAAAGCAATATCTTCAACAGACATGATTGTATACAGATCCCAGAAGGTGCTTCTTCAAGAGCACGGATGCCCCCATTCAATTGCACAATACGTGTAGTAGAAGAGATCTGCAGTGTTACGAATCTCCGCTACCATACGATATTCCCTGATAGGGCTCAAGAGAGGCGCACCACCAACAAACTGGAGCTATACGAGAGATTAATTAATGGTTTCTAGTATAGGAAAATGCACGTACGATGTGTCTTCCGAGGAAGCTTTCCATTTCACCGAACGCCCCACTAAGACTCCCTGTGCTAGAATAGAACTCCTTGAGAAGAGGGACACCACCAGTCGCTACAGAAATACAAAAAAAAACCATCAGCTTAAATGCGACGACGAGCATATAGTGCAAGAGTTCTCTGGCTTTGACACCGTCTTCCAATCCATTAGACGATAGATAGTCTGTCAGAGCCGAGGCCTCCTGGACGAGTTCATCGGTAGAGATCGTAGAATATCGTTGAAGAATTTAGATGGATGGATGCACCAGCTCTACGTATCGACTGGGAGGCAACTGCTCCGGTGTCGGAATAGGAACACATTGAAGTTGACTGGAACGAGTCGGAGGCGAGGCCGTGACGGATCAAAGTGCGACCGGCCCGGAAGTGCCTTGAGGCTTTAAAGGGGCAACTGCCTAAATAGGCTCCTGCACGTGGAGGGTGATCGGGGCGTCGTCTCCCTGAAGAGCCTAGCATTGAGTTTGGAAGCGATCATCTTTCTCTTTCCAACCACCACCACCACCATGTCAAAACGAAAGGTCGCCTATTATCACGATGGTGAGCAGCTTCATGGACCCTGACAGTGAGCTCAGGCATTGACGGATAGGCAGCCGACGTTGGGGCCTACACATATGGCCTGGGTCATCCCATGAAACCGCACAGAATACATGTCACTCATGAGCTGATCACCGCCTACGACATGCTGGACAAGATGCAGGTGCTGGTGAGTGGGCTGCGTTGCTATGGTGGCGGTTGACCTGTAGGCTGACCCCGTCTTGTACCTTCAGAGACCGAAACGTGCCAGTGCCGAAACAATGACAAGATTCCATACCGACGAATACGTTCATTTCTTGCACCGAGTAACTCCTGAAACGGCGGAAGAGCTGACCTACGGTGGTACACGCTGTAAGCTGCTCGTTTTCTCTAAATCCTCGCATGGCGCGCAGCTTACCCAGTCTTGTGTCTGCGATGAACGGAATCTACAGTTTTGGTTGGCGAGGACAATCCTGCCTTTGAAGGTTTGGCCGAGTTTTGCTCCATATCTGCGGGTGGTTCTATCGGTATGCAATCCATTCTTTGGCCTGTGGCTGCTTTCTAGAGGTGGCTAACACTTTTATACAGGCGCGGCCCAGAGGATCGCTTCTGGCGCGTCAGACATTGCAATCAACTGGGCCGGCGGGCTGCACCACGCGAAGAAACGGGAAGCCTCTGGCTTTTGCTACGTAAACGATATAGTACTCGGAATACTCGAACTCCTGCGAACATATCCCAGGGTGCTCTACATCGACATCGACTGTCACCACGGAGATGGAGTCGAAGAAGCATTTTACACCACCGACCGCGTCATGACATGCAGCTTCCACAAGTTTGGAGAATATTTCCCTGGGACAGGAACCCAAGAAGATCGGGGACGTGGAAAGGGGAAGGGGTATGCGGTAAACGTTCCCTTGAAGGATGGTATTACGGACGAGAGCTTCCAGAGCGTATTCGAGCCGGTACGCAGACGTCGTCACTCCTCCGCTTGTCCCTGTCTCACCTTTTCCGCGTAGGTTATAAGCAAGATCCTCGAAGTCTTCAGACCCTCTGCCGTGGTTCTGCAATGCGGCGCTGATTCTCTGTCCGGCGACAAACTCGGCTGTTTCAATTTAACGATGTATGGCCATTCGCATTGCGTTCAGTTCCTCCGGCAGCACAACGTACCGTTGATTCTGCTCGGAGGTGGAGGGTACACCGTGAAGAATGTCGCTCGGACGTGGGCGTTTGAGACGGCGTGCGCGTTGGGAATCGAGAACGAAATTGATATCAATCTTCCATGGAATCCCTATTTCGAGTGGTTTGGACCACGTTACCGGTTAGAGGTGGCTGCGAATAACATGGACGATTTGAACGTCAAGGATGGTAGCTTGGAGAAAGTTCGGTGAGTGGGGTCAAACCTTTGGCCGTTTCTTTAGATTAGCTCACAGAGGCTGGCCTTACTTTGTAGGATCAATGCTCTTGAACAACTCCGGGAGCTGGGTCCACCGCCGTCTGCCCAAATGCAAGATGTACCCAGAGAGAGTCTTGGAAAGCATCTAGGCTTCGGCTATGGAAAAGATGACGGGAAACCGAGAGACGAACTTGATGCCCGATTAGCTCGTAAGTCTTGGGTTGATTTCCACATGTTGTGGCTGAAAGCTTAATTGGTCATCTATCTTTTCGCAGAGCACGCTCGTTATATCTTCTCCTTGCAAGAGTCGGCCGAAGCTCCATCATCCGATTCTGAAGAAGAGTCATCCGAGTCAGAGGACGATTCGTCCTTGCTCCACTGGCAACAGCAACGTGCGGACAGCCGAAGGCGGGTGAATAGGTCGTCGACGAAGAAGCGAATGAGTATGGTTACGAACCAATACTTCGAGGTGTCGTCCGAGGACAATGGTTTCTACTCTCACTGCAGTGGATTGCATGGCCTTGGTCTCGGGGCACCACCTCAGAGGAACGACAAGCGTCGATTCTTCCAAGGAGGTTGGGAAGAAGAAATCGAGCGTGTGATAGCGACCAGGACCAAGGAGCAGCGCGGGGGCCTATATTACCAACGAGGGATTATGGGAGACGTCGACAAATCAATCCAGGGCAGAGGAGATCTGAATGTCGACGGCGATTGGGACGGGGGAGTTGCGATGTCTGTAGAGCGGTGATTCTAGCCTGCTCATCGGCATGAGTTTGTGATTGTGGCTTGGTGTACATGTTGTAAGATAAGGTCTTTTTGGTGAGCTTGTGTTATACCATAGTCACTTGATGTACTTATCTTTGACATTAGAATGCTTTTGTACCATATAGTAAAGCTTGTTCGGCGATTTGTGGAACGGGGATCAAGTCTTCATTTCATTTCGAAATTCACGCCTTTGATAAGATATGTGGTGCCTCGCTTTCGGCAAAACCCTTCACGATCAAGGGAGCTATAGTATCAGGCACGGCGCCGATAACTGGAGCCAGGTATCGGTTTCTGCTTCTCCATGCTGTTGATTGTTAAACGTTATCTCTATCGTGGAGTTAAGGGCTGGAATGCTTCTCACCGTGTTATCAAACGGTTTCCCTCGATAAAGAAGCACGGAGGCCTTTCGGCCTGCCGAGATGCGGACTGTTTACGTATTTAACTGACTGTCGGGAATGAATGCCTNCCCCCCGAGTTATCTCGTCTCGCCTCTCCCCTCGTTCTCTCCCCTCGTCGGACATCATCTCTCCTTGAGCGTTGAAGGTCCATTAGACAGACATGTCGGCGGTCGACTCGCAACCTCAAGCTGTTCCTTCTCCTGAGGTACCCAAGCCTTCGAGGTTCGATGGGGTGAAGACCAAGTTTGCACATATCAAAGAGAAGGTGACGACCAGGGAGGGTTGGGTCGGTGACTACGACTATGCATGGCACGTTCTACACCCCCTTTCTTTCCACCTTGCCGCTGATTCGAGTCATTCAGGCTATGCACGCCCACACTCCCGTTCATGAAGAAGGAGCGAAGGCTCCCACCGTTCTACGCGCTCAACGACGACCTTCCTCTACTCGTGGCGATTACGAGTGGGTTACAGCATGCGTTGGCGATGCTTGCGGGGCTTATCACGCCACCTATAATCTTTGCGTCTGCGCTTAACCTCGATGCTCCTACATCGGCTTATATGATCTCGGCTTCCTTGATTGGATGTGGTGAGTCCTGCTCTACCTGCTGAGTGGTCACACGACAACTCAATATGACCTGTTTTGAATAGGTATTATGAGTTTGGTTCAGATATCGCGATTCCATCTATTCAAGAACTATTATATCGGAACTGGTCTTATTACGGTTGTTGGAACGAGTTTTGCGACTCTTAGTACGGCGAACGCGGTACGTATTCCAACTCCACCAGCCTTCTCTTTTCATTTCCCGTATTAATCACTACGCGCCTCTTTAGATCTTCAATGCTATGTACAGAGATGGCACCTGCCCAAGCGTCACTGCAGCAGACGGAACAATCACTCGAGGACCTTGTCCAGACGCCTACGGCAAAGTTCTCGGAACTTCACTGATTTGCTCGTTCCTTGAAATCGGCATGTCCTTCGCGAGCCCTCGTGTTCTCAAGAGGTTGTTCCCGCCCATTGTGACTGGTACAGTCATTTTGATGATTGGGGCGTCCCTCATTGGCGAGTCCGGTATTGCGAATTGGGGTGGTGGAAGTAATGATTGTAAGAATCGGCCTGAGAGTGGGATCTTCCAGCTGTGTCCCACTATTTTTGCGCCGAGGCCGCTTCCGTGAGCACTTTCCCCTCCCATTCCTGTTTCAGCCATATTTATATTGAGGTATTCTCTGGCGTTTGTAGATGGGGTTCGGCAGAGTTCATTGGTCTTGGATTCCTCTCGTTCTCGACTATCCTTCTCGTTGAGCGGTTTGGTTCGCCGTTTATGAGGAACATTTCCATCATTTGTGGGTTGGTTGTTGGATGCATTGTTAGCGGCGCTACTGGCTATATGAGCTCCTCGACTATCAAATCTGCCCCTGCCATCACCTTCCTCTGGGTGCACACCTTCAAGCTTGGCGTCTATCCCCCTGCTATCTTGCCTATGCTGGCGGTATATGGTGCGTATTTTGGCTCTATATTGCGTGGAGTTCGTTGACTGATGGTTTTTGCCTCTGCAGTATCGCTTGCTATGGAAGCTATTGGTGATATCACCGCATCCGCTGAAGTCTCCCACCAACCCGTCGTCGGCGACGTCTTTGACTCTCGTATTCAAGGCGGTGTCCTTGGAGATGGTGTCTCTGGATTCTTCTCAGCTCTCTTCACCGTCACCCCGCTCTCCACATTCGCTCAGAACAACGGTGTCATCGCCATCACCCGCTGTGCTAACCGTGGCGCTGGTCGGTGGTGTTGCTTCTTCCTCATCCTATTCGGTGTCATCGGCAAGATCGCTGGCGTCTTCCTCGCGATTCCCAACTCTGTCCTCGGTGGCGTTACCACTTTCCTCTTCGCGAATGTCGCGGTTAGTGGAGTTAGGGTTTTGGCGACGACCGGGTTCCAGCGGAGGGATAGGTTTATTTTGGCCGCTGCGCTGGCCTTTGGTGTTGGCAATCTCTTGAAGCATGATACTTTCACGTATCTGTTTGAGAGGGTGCCGAATCCCAATAAGGGTTTGCAGGGATTTTTCGACTCGATCACAATTGTGCTCAGTACACCTTGTACGTTGTTTTGACTCTTCTGCCTTTCGCGGTTACTCATTATCACTTTCAGTCTTGTCTGCCGGCGTCGTTGCGACTCTGCTCAACCTCATCCTGCCTCAGGAACCAGAGGAATCGAATGAAGAGGATGAGACTTCCTCCAACGTTGAGAAGATCGAGCATGACGTTGAGTCTCAGGATGAGAAGGATGGCAAGAAGATCTAAGCTCTTTTTGCATAGTCCTTGTACTTTTAGCCTCCATCGCCGTTGGTGTTGGCAGTGACTACTTACGAATCCTTTTGATTCATCTTTTTCATTGTATAATATGACATAATGCACGATTTTCGACGTACATAATTAGATAGACTGGCATGTACTTGGTCTTGCGACGATGTATAATGATTAATGCCCTCTTCATTCAAATTATCATCGTAGCTCTGTTACCCTTGCTGAATCACAAATGAGTAGAATGCTGACAATATTCACGAGCACTGAAGAGAGAGAAAGTGCGATGCAGTCATTGAGAGTCAACGGCCGAAAGAGGCGCGCGCCAAGGAAACGCGACCGCTGTGTTTGAAGTTAAGGGGTCAGGCAAACAAAGGCCCGTTCCATCGAGGCGGCATTGTGGGCTCTTCAACCACTAACACCCTCCTTCCCCGCCATCGGCGTCGACGCCAGCCGTTTTCATGTCTAGCCAAGGAGAATCGTCCCAGCGGTCGAACCTCATTGACGTGTAAGTCTTGTGAAATTTCCCCCACGCGCCCCAAGCTGAAATGCCAAAGTTCGTATTCTCAACTACGTCAGTACCTTGGTGGAAATGGAGAAACTATCGGCGCAGAGCTGGTGAAGGAGTACCTGAATGCACGCAAAGAATCCCTCAAAAATGTCACCTCGATATTCGGCAAGCCGTCAGACGCGTCGCGCAAGAAGATCCAGAGCGGTTCAGTACGATTGGCTGACGGTGTCACGGTGCAGGTTGAGGAGGCGGACAAGGACTTCGTATGGGCCATAAGCTCAAGATTCGGAATGGATGAAGTCCAGGCATTCATTCTGTTTCGGTCGTTCCTTTACAACCAGGGTCTCCCATCGACGGTGAAGTCCCAGTCTTCCGCGGCCATGATTGAAGAATTGGTGACGGTCATAGCACCGTACTACTATTCGGAGAGGCTTGCACTCATTCAAACGCTTGCACCTCTATTCAGAGTGCACGAAGACGAGACGGAGTTCCTGTGCGAAGCTGCCACCCAGTTCCTCCCTGAAATCGCCCCCGACCCAATACAGTTCGCCATCAACCTCGTCGGCGAATACATTGCAAAAACTAAAGAACCTCTCCCGAACGACATCGGCGACCAACCCAAGGCCATGCTTCAACGGGTCAAGCAAAATCTCAAAGAGCAGTTAGCTTTGCTCGAGCTCTTGTTCTGGGTGATGTGGGGTTACACGCCTTGTGCTGCTCCCATTGTCCTGAAGGTCTTCGAAGCCGCCTACGCCACGAACCTAGGGACAGCGCAGTTGAACCAAAGCCTCATGCTCGACGAAGAGAGTCAGCAACTGCAGCAAGATTCCGCCGCGTATTGGATTCTCATCATGGTGGAAGTGCTGGAGTTGGAGACGGTTGGGAACGATGAAGCCCTTGAACTATCGGAAACGCCAACAGGGAAGACGCTGTACATAGCTTCACCGGATACTTTGGCCAAACTACACGACATCATCACGTCCAACGTGAACAGCCAATTCGCATGCACGTACCTCTCATGGGCTTACGTTCTCTCGCGGATAATCGCCAAAGCCAGCACCCTTGAAACGGTCCCTCCATCCTACCAACCATTCTTGGACACGATCAACCCTCCTCTTACACGCTCATACACCAAGGACCCTGAACTCATCCACCTGCAGATGGCCAAAGCCTGCATATCCCCAGAAGCGGGTCTATTTACGCTTCTTCACGACCTACTCACCAAGTCGCCTGTGTTTGTGGTGTCTGTTGCATGGAAAACGGGGTCAACAGTGGCGGATCCCAACGCCATTGCATACCGATCCATATTGAAAGGTATGCTTGATTAGCGTTCAGAAAGCCGGTGGCTAATGCTTTATTAGGCGTGATCATTGCCATGGTTGAATTAACTCCAGTCGAACTGATCCCAGACTTCGAAGGCCTTGTGGACGTGTGGGTCGCGCTTTTCGGACGCAGCGAGCCCCTTGCAGTCGCGGCCATCTGTGCGCAGTTCTGGCAAACGGACTGGAAAATCAACAACGCACGCCGCGCAATCTTCGACGTCGCCAGGAACCGATTCCCAGTCCAAATCAAACCATTACTTCGACTCTTGCGAGCGATGACGGGCTCTGGATTTTTGGATACCGACCCACTCTCCACTGCGGACCATGGACAAGAAGGCGAGGAAATCAGCCCAGAACGGCAGATGTGCGACCGCTTCGTGTACTACTACTTCGCTTCACTCCCAACCTTTACGCAAGTCATCCCACTGAGCGCTTGTACCGGAGCACACGCTCTCTACGAGAAGTTACCGGAACGCTACGCAAACGGAAGCACTTCCTTCACCTACACCAATGCTCGACCCATTCGCCTTCCCGGCGGTTCCCAGCTCCCAGCTCGCTCGTCGGGTACAGTTGTCAGTGCCGATAGTGGGGATTACATCGTCGTGTCGTGGAAGCATCAGCACTCCGGCTGGAAGATCCTCTTGGAGATCCTGACGGACTATGTCAATCGGAGGCACCTTCACTATCAATCAGGTGGTGGACAGTACCAAGACGTTTCCTTTGCTCGCAGGGGAGGCAACACACAACCTATCACTCTGCAAATGCGAGACGCCGGGATGGACATCAACGACGAGAACGACGAGATTATCGTGACGGACGTGCTTGACCTCGTTCGGAGTGTCATACAAGCTAACCCGCACCAAGCTGAAACCTTGATGACATCGTTGGAGGATGGGGAGCCTGTCGTATCGCATCAGATGGCGGAGGCGCAGCCACCAGATTTGGTCCAATTGACGACTATGATTCTCGAAGAGGCACTTTCGAGGTCGAATGGTCGTGCCAGGTCGCCCATGCGCATTCAACTCATTACTTCCGCAATCAGTGTCCTTTCAGCCCTCCTTGCGGATCCCATCTACTCGAGCAGAGTGTGGTTGTATATTCGGTCGACTACGGCGTTGTTTGGGACGGAAAAGCAGTCTGGGTTCGCTTCCCTGGCTTTATCATTGGAACGTGCCACGGGACATTACACCATGACCCTCGCCCTTCTGTACCTCGTCCAGCAGCTATTTTCCGATGCATCGGTCTCAATCCTTCCCGACAACGCAAAACTCCAACAGCTGAAGGAGGAAGTCTTACTGCGCGCTGTTCGATTTGTGCACACGGAGATTTGGATCGAACATTTGGGGTGGAAGTACTCTCAATTGGGTGATCGGTTCGAGATTGGACGAAGGATATCAAGCTTGTATTCTACCATCCTCCAAAAGTTCCCACTCTCCATCGAGAACCGGCCTTACGCTCTCCTGAGCCAGGTTATCGGAGACGTCCTTTTGTTCAAAGCCACGACATCCACTATCACACCCCTCGTCAACTCCATCAGCTCTGGAGGTCAAATCGTGCGGATGCTCCATGCATCTCGCCGGTTCGGCGATGTCAGACGTCTCCTACTCCTCCTCGACTGGCTCCTACTCCTCAGCCGACAAATCTTGAACCTCAAAATCAAATCACCGATGTCGAGCAAGCCTTCTCTTTTGGAGCAGTCCCTGTGCGCAAGGGTCATCGGGAACGGGAACGAGACCGTCAACCAACACCATACGAAGCAAGAAGCGATTGACGTGCTGGCCAAGTACGTGAAGGATAGGGGTATTGGGCCGGACGTTCCGCTGCAGTCTATCCGACTTTTGACGGCGCTTGCGAGGAGCATGTCGTTGATTAGTCCTTCGCCGCCTACGATCATTGGGCACCTTTCGGACCCGGAGGCGGTCGTATCAGCGTTTGTCAGGATTATCCAACATCCTTACGATGACGCCGATCTGCGCATTGCCGTGTGGAACTTCGTTTCGCTTGTGGTTGGGACAGAACCTGCGCTCGGAGGGCTTTTCGTTGCTGGGAAGTTCAAAGTTCCGGTGGATGTGAAGATGGAGATGGACAAGAAGGGGAAGGGCAGAGAGGACAAGGCGCTGGTGGTGTCTGAGAAACAGAAGGGTCAGCTGAACGCGTTGGATGTTGCACACGAATTCCTCTCGCATTGGAAAAAGATATGGGATGTCAACCCCCAGGTGCTCTCCGTTATCCTGCGCTTCCTCACTATCGTTTGGGAGCGTGCTTTGGAGCATAAAATGTCTATCCGACCACTTCAAACCGACCCCAAGTTCTGGGCTATCATCTCGGAGATTGTGCAGGAGGAGATTGGCCCGGTGCCGGAATACGAGACGACGGAGTATTTGGTGATCGACAAGTTGCAGCATTCAAACCATCACGATTCGGTCGTTGTCCATGCATACAAGACGCTGGCCAAGTCGTACGCTGTTCAGCTGATCAGCCTTGACATTGGGTTCCACTTGGAAGCAGCAAAAGCGGATGCAGTGTCGAAGAAGCCAGAAAGTTACCTGTCCCTGGAGAAGCGGTTCAGAGCGGAAGACGAGTTGAGCGATATGCTCTCGGAGGCATCTCCAAGTCCCTATTCACCAGCCATCTACGATAACGTCGCCCAGTTCGTGAAGAACCACTTTGCGGGACTGACCTTGGATCAGCTAGAGTTGCAGGACCCGCTCCCCGATCGACCTTATGGAGACCAGTTCTCGTTCTCACTACCAGTTCTTCAAAACCGCCTCCAGGCATATAAATCGGGCAATGAGTCGGACCCTATGGACGATCCCACTGATGCGGTTACCAGGGGTGTTCTTTCAATCAACCTCAACCTTTCGCTCACCCATGCTCAGACGGCTTTGGCGGAGGCGTGGGATACCCTTTTGCATCAGGCGACGCCGTACTTGAGAAGCGAGCCTGGTATTCGACCCAGCTTGGTCAACATCGCATCGTCCATTTCCTCCGGGATCGCTCTGGAGAAGAGGGGTGGCGAGATGATGGCGTCGATCCACGGGACGAGATTGTCACTCCTCCTGGCCATTCTGGAAGTCGCTTGGTTCTCCAGGTCGGAAAAGGATACCTCCACCAAGGCGTTTTTGGAGTTGGTCAAGAACCTCAGGGATATCATTGTCAACGAAGCGCAGTCGCCCATCAATTCATTCATCCGGAACCCCCCTAATCCATTCCATCGACCTCTTCTGCAACTCATCTTCTTCTGTGCAAAGGAGTCGAGGGTGTTGGCCAATCGACCCAAAGCCCTGAACGCAGACCAGCGGTTAACCATCGGCCAAACCATCGAAGCAGCACTGAACCTCGTTCTCGAAGCCTTGGGGATCGTGTTCGTCTCAGCACTCGGCAGACAGGACGTGGACCTGGACAGGGATACGGAGTTGCTCGTGGCCGTTTTCCAGCAATGCTCAAGACCAGACATCACCCCTTCCTCAACTTACTGGCTTTCAAGGTGTCAAGAAACCGACGTCATGCGTGCAAGTCTACAACTATTCAGCCGAACCGACCTGTCAGGCCTCTCGAACATCCCTCTTCTCCTATCGCGCAAGCACCCACTATACGCTCCGCATATCCTCTTATTCCATATGGCCGTAGTCAGCAACCCTATCGCAGCAGAACGGTTCGCAGCAGAGGGCTTGTTGGCCTCCTACAGCAACAACAGCATCAGCAGTGCGATAAGTTCCGGACGTGTGGACGTCGTTATGCCCGAACTTCCCGGAGAGAGGAGTCCAGTGCACGTGCAATACTGCTCTATGCTCTCGATCGTGGCTACTGTCATATCCGCCCTAGGCCGACACAACCATTACTTCGACGCAGAGGCCTGTGGGTTTGTCCAATTGTATGGGGAGCAGATTATCAGAGCGCTTCGGTGGACTGTGGGGGATACGATTACGATGCCGCTTGTGGAGGAGATGGAGCAGGTTGTGTACTTGTTCTATGCGATTGCTGCTAGTGTGCCCAATAGCGCTAGGGGAGGACAGGGAGCGGGGGTGGATGAAGCGGTGAAAAAGGTGCTGAACGCATTTACGACGCATGGGTTGTTGCTTTTGCAGCAGATCAATTATGCTGTGACGCATCCCAACCACCTTGCGAGCCTTTTCGAACCTGTGACCCCCGAAGAGAGGAGCGTGCACGAGAAGACTGGTGGTGCTGGGAATGGAGGGGACCCGTTGAAGAGGCCACTTGTAGCGCATTTGGTGCATCGACTGTTTAGGCTCTCGAGTAACATCGTGGATACGCTGGTGTGTGTCAGCAAGGCGGATACGGTGCTGTGTACTTCGCAGGAGGAATGGCCTATTCAGGAGGCACTTATCGTTCCTGTGGGTGTTTTTCCTCTTTCTCTCGTTGATTTGGAATGCTGAAGTACGTTTACGTTTTATTTTTCTAGCACTCGAAAGTAGTCCTAGGCGAACCAGCCTCCCTCGGCACACTCCTTGAACTCGGGAACTGCAGTCTAGACATCATCCGCGACTTCGTCAACCGACCAGTCGACCAATCGTTGACGCGTCCCGCTCCCCCTTCCTCCTCTTCCAGCTCTTCGCTTTCTACACCATTAGACGTCCGTCAAGGCCTAATGACTGCTCGAAGGAACCTAGAGAGTATACTCGTGTACGCTGTGACGCAGCTGGCGATGTGGCTTTCAAAACCCGAGTTCGACAATGCTCCCCAACAACAGGACGACGCCATGGAAGATCAACAGGAGGGTGCTTCACGCGCTCCCGAAGGCGCTGCCGGTGGTTCTTCCACAGCCGCCTCCTCGGTGGGCTTAAAAGACCGCAGCAGTGCTGCTGGTGGTAGCACCTCCGGCGGCGGGACTGGCCGGTCAGCAGCTGGAACCAGCTCGATGGCAGAACGCTTCNAGGAGGGGTNATGACGGGTGATATGGCGAGCGACTTGCAGGCCCTGCTGAATAAGGCGAAGCCGCTGATTGCCAAGTGTGATCAAGTCATTGGKGGTAAGGGGGGTGTGGACGTTACTGGTGTGTTGAGTGTGTTTTTGCAGGAGAGGGTTGTAGGTAGCTCGTGAATTCGTGATTGATTAATGATACATGGAATATGCAGTAGAGTAGTACAAGTCGGCTTTTTCTCCCTCTCTCTCTCTTATGACTTAGACTGACGTTTTTTCCTCCTGATTATCGCTGTGTTGTTGTATACCTCCCGCTTTTCTTATATATCGACGCTATCGAGTCAAAACTTCTGCTCCGTCGTCTGTGATTAGAACCATGTGTTCTGCTTGTGCACTTCTAGCGCAATTCTACGCGAAAGAGAAAAATGGAATCAATATAGGAGAAAAAATGACAAAGAAAGGAGGACTCACTTCTGTAGACGCTGTCCACCCATCTGGGAAGATCCACGCACGAGCGTCGTCACCTTGAATCACAGCAGGCTAAAAACGCAAGCCATTCGTCAGCTCAACTTAGCCTGATCCAGGGAGTTGAACACTGCTCACCTCGATCGTAAAACAATGTCCGGGCTGCATAATCCCGGGCTCTTCATTCTTCGAATGCACGATCCATGGTGGACTGTGGAACACGGGTCCTATACCGTGCCCTGTGAATTGCGAGGAGACGCTGTACTTCCAGCTTTTTCCGGGTACGCTCCCGAGTCCAGCGAGGGTGCTGGGTTGGTGTGTACTGTGGCCATGGCGTAGTTGGCGAAGCAAGTCATGAATCGCCTGTCCGATGCCTTTAAACGGCTTTCCGGGTCCACAAGCTGCGATACCTGCTTCGAGAGCCAAATTAGTTGTGGAGAGTAGGTGGTGTGCTTGGGGGTCCTGAGTTCAAGTTCGCATTAGTATTAGGTTCGTTAGATTACGAGTGGTTTAGGGTTTCTGGATATGGAGGAAGGCAGAGATGGAGAGTTCGGGGGCCACTAAGAGATAGAGAGAGAGGACTCACGATAGAGCCAACAGCAAACGTTTGGGACGTATCCCCATGGAACCCGTTAAGGTAGAGTGTAATGTCGACGTTGATGATGTCCCCTTCTTCAAGGGGGTTGTCGTCGGGTATACCATGCACCACTACATTGTTTATACTGTTTGATATTCATCAAAAATGGATGAAGAGAATGGATGGATGGACGGGTACACACCTCGTACAACACGACTTCGGAAACCCATTATACCCCAAAGGCGACGGGTACGCAGAATGCGAGATGATAAACTCATGTACGGCTTCGTCGATTTCATTCGTCGTGACTCCTGCCTCTCGTCATCAAAAAGCCGAACCTTAGCTGCGTCGTCCCACCACTCGAAACAACAAAACTCCCTGGAAGGGGAGAGGCAAACGCACCTTCACCAGAGACCCTGCAAACTCCCTAACCCTCCCCGCCAACTTTGCAGCCTCCCTCACACCAAGCTCTTCATCCCCACCCAGCTTGATCACGCCATTAAACTTGGGACGTGAACTCGACCCGGGCTGACCTGAACGGAAAACCGTGACGTAGTCAGGTCTGGGGATATGTGCGGGGACCGAACGTTGCGGGATATGCGAGGTCCCAAAGACAAACGGTTCGGGCGGGAGGATGATGCGGTATAGGCCACCAAAGTCCTCATCTTCTTCCTCTTCTTCCTCTGGAGCAAACGTCCTTCTTGGCGGGGCGTTCAGAGGGTCTTCCATCGTGTCGATTGAGAGGTTGGCCGCAGCAGCTGGGTACGAGCTGCTACTCTTATGTCGCTTCAAACAGGCATTCCGAGTAGCGGTACTTGTGTTCGCATTCGAGGAGTTTAGCCATGGTGGACTGCCGCTGCGAATGGCCAATCCACGTCGAGGTATTAGTATCCGATGCAACAACGGCCTTAGCATGAGAGTAAAGGTCGAGTAAGTGCAGGTAGAAGTAGAATGTGGGGGTGGGGTCAGTCGGAATCGGAAGAGCACAAAGCCATCCGGAACCAAGAGCCTTTATGGAGTTCAAGTTGGATCAAGGATCAGCGCGTGCGGAGTCGGTCGGTGACGTGGTGGAGACTGACAGTGATCGCTGCTTTATTGCTCGAACGATAAGATAAGATTAGCGCTGGCTCTGGATGCCACCCACCGGACACCGAGTGGGTTTGTTGGGTAACCGGTAAGAGAGTCATGTAGGCTTACGACGTACGCGTCCGATGCAGCCTCGCGACGTCATATATCCAAGGTTTTAGCGTTGTGGGGCGATGATCATCGTATTCGATTGTTAAACATCCTTGTAGCTGCACATTGTGACTGCGCAAATTGTGGGTCGGGTGGCAGGCTGCAAGATGGATCTAACTCTTAAACCAGTGGAGTTCGAATGAGCATAGATTGCAGGTGGCATCTACTGACTTTGACATTCAATCCGAGTTTTGCACAATAGCAACGTCGCGGTCGAGATGAATGAACTTCAAATGTTTTACTCAAAATGCAGCGGTTGTAAACGAACCACGGGAGACAAGCTAACTCGAACCTGGGGTCTAATGAGCTGTAGCTACAACAAGCCCTCACTACTACTCAATGGGCCCCCACTGTGTAGGCTGTGACAGACCGATCAAACAACCATAGCTGCGTTTATGTGCAAAAACATTGAAGCATTGGGATTCGAATGAACATAAACTACAAGTGGTATCTGTTGATTTCTATAGTTGCATCCGTTGCATAGTAAGTATTTGAGTTTGGTACTATAAACGTGGCTGTCATGAAGTTGGTATCGCCCGAAGTGAATCGGGAAATGGATGAAAATGCAGGTGGAGAGTTGAGCGTGATGCTAGTGTTACACGATAGGGGGATCCCTGGGCCAAGTCAAATCAAAGATGAAGTTGGAATTGAAGAACCCAAGGAGGAACTCGGACTCGAAATGAGTCTAGTGAGCTGCAGTCACGACGGGCTTCACAGCCCTCCAATCAGCCTCAGCCGCCGCAGCCACACCGGACAGCTGCTTGTGGAACGCAGTGAACCCGTTGAATCGCGCTGTTCGACTGTTAGTCCGAGCGGCAGGCCTATTCCGACGCGGCGTAACGCGTTTGAACGAAGAGGGTGTGGCAGGCCGTGAAGGGACTTGCTGCTGCGACGGTTGTACCGCAGCAGGTCGGCGTTCATGATATTGCCGTTCATCCGAAGAAGTGGACGACGAAGCAGGGGAAAGCGGTCTCGGGTGCTGCTTCGCAGGGCTAGCAGCAACCCGTTGTTGCTGGTGGTGCTGATGCTGGTGAAACTGCAGCGACTTGCGCATCTTCCTATTCAATACAATGTCGGGGCACACCACTCGCAGATAGTCGCGCATGGCTTCGTGAGCTTGGCCCCAGCCCTGATGCGGTTCCACTTGTTGTTGGAGATGGTGGAACTGCTCTGGGGAGGAGGAGAGTGCTTCCGGTTGGGACCAGGAAGTCGATGGTGCCAATGCGAGCAGCTCGTCTCGAGAGTAGGTCAAGACCGGGACTGGTGGGCCGAATGTCAGGACACCTTCAATAACAGGGTGTAGACTTGGGTTCTCACCAGCTCTGCTCGCAGATGCGCTTCGCTTATGCACGGGGACATAGCGTCCGGTTGAAGGCGAAGTAGACATTGACAGCCTTGAAGACGAAGACGAGGAGGGAATGGCGATTGGAGCAGACGACATGATGCTTGCTTTATATAGGCTGAGCTGCGCAGTCAAATAAACAAGGAAGTTGAGGTGCCCTGTTTGAGTGAAGGCTGAAGTACGGAGGAAGCCATGTTTATATAGGGCGGTTGGCGAAGTGGATGCGGCTGCGATGGAAGAGGTGAGATGACGGAAGAGCAATCTAGAAAGCCGCAGAACACCTCGGAATCGGAACAACCCCATCAATTTCCACTGCCGCCACGACATCGGCGCCAGCACTTCTCCTCGATTGACAATGTACAGCAGCAGTAACCGATTAATGGCGCCAAACACTTCATTACTCACTAGTATTACTATGCCACAGCATTGCTCTGGTGCGGCGTCCCACCGTACGTGGATGTTCGTCAGCCCATGTCATTAATCGAACCTGGTCACACCATTCATTCAGAACCCACTGACTCAGCGAGTACCCAGTTCGGGGATTCTGGCGGGTATTCTGGCCTGGGCAGATACCCTTCATTCATATGACGTTCTCGGGCAGTCCTGGGCACCTGTACTAGAATGAAGTCCTCCCCATCCCCAAGTTCCTGCACGGACTTCTTCGGGGTCGATGTGGGCTGGCCGGTCGATCGAGCCTCGCACCCGCGACTGGCGGACTCGGGTCTAGGCCTTCCTTCACAAGCTGTGAGGACAAGGCACTTGGCTGCTTCTGACAAGCAGAGGCAAATAGGGTGTATCGCCACTGATGAGCGCTGCGTCATCGCATGACAAATCGATCGTTTGAAATATCTGACGACACTGGCCCAGGTTCGCGTTGATGTTGTTAGTGGTGCTGAGTGAGCAGAACCATTGATACGAACCCGAAGTCTTGCCTACGGCCACCACACATTTGACCATGTACCATTTCCCCTCCAGACATGCGTACTAATCCCGATGGGCCGATATACATAGGTGGTATCTGATAGTGCGTAGTATGCGTGCCTTTGAGCTCCGGGACCAAGATGAAAGTGGATTGTTCATTGTGGGTTTCTCTACAAAAAGTTGCGAACCGTGAACCGCAAACCTGGAACCTGGCTCCCGATGGGTTCGACTTCCTGAGCGCTCTTCGATCAGTTGGGTGGTGAACCCCTCCCGGAACGTCTTGAAAGGTTGGGATTATGCGCGAATTGAGAATACAGCGGAATGCAGAGTTGTATCCACTGTCGATGGAAACGGTGTCAACTCCACTTTTCCCGGCCTGGACGCTCCTAACCCATGGCACAGTCAGACCAAGTGGAAAACNGGGGGGTACAGGAAGGAACGCACAAAATCAAAGGGTCCCTATATCTTCAATCGGATGCACAGCATGTCTATATCGGACTACATACACAGCAGGTATTAAGAAGAGGTGTGCCCCTGGCCGCCAGTGCTGACTCTGACAGGAGCCCCAACACTTGAAGCAGCAGCGCTGGCAGCCTAAGTTCCTTTCGGGTGAAGCAGGTCTCCGTCCTGAATGTTCTCATCAAATGGACTGACACTCGGATGTATGATAAAAAGTCGACCGCGGCGGGCGCTGAGATAGTCCCTGGCTACCCTGAGCTGGACGATTCGAGAAGTACTTATTACTATACTGTACTAAGCTCAAAACGACAGTGAAACACTGCTGGCGTGTGCTGAACGCGTAAATCATGATTCTGTCTGATGCGCCCGGGGTATGAATGATTGGCAGACATTGATAAATTAGGCTTTCCTCCGTGTCGAATTCGCGCCCTGTATGTCAGCCTAAAGATTTAAACATGGATCGCCGTTGCTAGCTACGAATGATTTAGGCAAATGTACGTTACATTGTTACCCCGAGGCCGGCGCTATCAATGAATAATGGCTTCGCTCTAAGCCTCAGAATATTCCAAGTCCTCGAAAGTGAGTGCCAACTTGCTCATTTGGCTGGCCGCACTGTATAGCTTTCGATATGCCTTGCCGAATTGCAGTTGGAGAGGCTCCTATGATTATTCTCGTTATTGCCAACGCTGCTGTAACACTGGGCAGTGAATTGATGAATCAAGAATCAAGCATAGGATCGTCGCCTCGCTTCACACTGCCCAAAGTGGTGAAATAATTTGCGAGTTGCTATCGCGTTACAGCATAGGTTTGACGGTGTGGCAAGTGAGAGGCATTGAGCATGCAGACTTCGAACAATCCTTGCGATCTTCGAGTCGCCCAAGCTGGCTTAGGACTAAGCGCTCATGCATCATGCAATATCTGGTTTTCGAGCTTAGATAAGCCTAGATTAACAGATGAGACCAGCAGAGCCAACGACTCCCACTTTTACTACTGCTCGACGATCATTATATTCATCTAGCACCCATCACACACCCTCATTACAATGCGAGTCTCATTTGCCACCCTTATCCCCGTTGTCGTCTCCTTGACTGCCTGGGCTACCTCTGCCCATCGTGTACGTCCAGACCCCCACCTCCACTTGATCCAAGTCCATATTCTAACATTCAATTAAAATCGTCTGCTTTGCATTATCTAGGCCGGCGGCGCCCCCATCGAAGCCCGAGACTGGATGGACGGCCTTAGCACCCGTGACCTCCAAATCGTCGGCGACATCCTCGAGCGGCGCGAACTCCTCGCCCAATTCTCCACTCGCGATATCATCAACGCGCTCATAGATCGCGTTGGGCCAAAAAAAGCTGCCGCTTCGAAGACAAATCTTAAAAAAGATAAATGTCCTAGCTATGGGAAGCAGGGCCCGGGTGCTGCAGCTAAGAACGTGAGTTCGACTTTGAATTATCTTCCCGGAGCCTTCTTCGCGTCCTTTGAACTGTTTTCTCAGCTGATTTGCCCTTCTATAGGACAAGGTGTGCCATGAAAGTCGAGGCACTGCAGAGGCAAATCATAGGGTATATCGCCACTGATCCGGGGTCCTGTCGTCCCAATGACAAATCTGACAAATCGATTGCTTGTCTTCGACTCCGGCTGGGAACCAGGTTCGCGGTTCGAGGTACTTGCCACAGTTCCCATTGTCCTCACTGGCCAACCTGTAGCAAATTTCAGCTGGAAAACGGCTTGATGTGACATCAAAGGTGATGATACCGATACTGCTTAGTGTGCGCGCCTACGAGCTCCAGGAACCAATACGAAGGCCGTTTGTTCATAGCGGGCTTCTCTGAAGGTGGGTATTTCAAGTTGTGGATATGGTCATAAACTCTACTGCGTGTCTATGGAGTGAACGACAAGTTGCGAACCGTGAACGGCGAACTGCGAATATACACAGCATGTGTAAAAAAGGAGAATAGGGACGTGCCGCTGGCCACCAATGCTGACTTGATAGGAGCCCCCGATACTCGAGGAAGCGCCATCCTTCTTTGAAAACAAACAGCCGCACTGGGAGCGGAAGTTTCGTTTGGGTGCAACAAGTCTCCGGCTTGAGTGTTCTCATCAAATGGACGCTGACACCTACGAGATAGATGATTAAAAAATACGACCGCGGCGGGCGCTGACCGCTGAGCTAGTCTCTTTCGAAATAGCCTTTCCCACTGGCTACTGCCGACACAACTGAGCTGAGGGCTCGATAGCTCGGAAAGTACATGGTACTGTACAAACAACAATCTAGCACCGCTGGCGCATGCCGAACGCGTACCAGGATTTTCCCCAAGTCGAATTCGCGCCCTGACGCCTTACTATGTGTTGATGTAAGCTTAAAATTTTACGAGCGCGTGGATCGTCAGCGCTTACTGGTTACTAATCGTTTGGGCAATGTACGTTACATTGTTATCCCAAATGCCGCCGCTGAACGACAACCTTGCTATGATAGTGAGAAACCTCAGAATCTTCGAAATTCTCGAGAGTGGGTTCCAAAGCCATTTAGCTCGTCACATTCTGCTCGAGTACAGCTCCCAATATACCTCCGCTATGCCTTGCCGACTTGCAGTTAGAGAGACTTCCATAATTATGATTTTCGTTAGCGCCGACGCTGCTGTAACACCGATAGCGAATCGATCAATCAAGAACCAAGGCGAAGCCCGTTGTCATACCCCGCCTCACACTGTTCAAAGGAGTGAGATAATTTCTGATTTGTTCAAGTTGTTGCGTTACAGCACAGGCTCGACACTGGAAAGTTATGGGCTTCCTATTCATGCATCAAAGTTGGGATTGGTGGTGAAACTCGAACGCCGGGCGAGTCGGACGGTTGCTCTTACTCGCTAGGGGCAATTGTATGTTAATCTGAGCATGTCAACTTGGAACAATCATTCCGATTTTTGAATTGCCCAAGCCAGGTCGAAGTAAAGGGACAGCCTCCATGTTTAATGCAAAAGAACGGACGGGATACATAGGCTTTTCGAGGGTATAAAAAGATAGGAGAATCACAAGAACCAGCAGTACTAACGACACCTCCCACTTTTACTTCTACTACTCGGCGAGCAGTCTATTTATCTAAGCCCAACTCACACAGCACACACACTCTCTATCACAATGCGAATTTCATTTGCCACCCTTCTCCCCGTCGTCGTCTCTTTGACCACCTGGGTTGCCTCTGCCCACCACGTATGTATATGTGCATCCAACCACACAAAACTCTTGTTAAAATCTGTTTTCTGCATATAGGACGGCGGCGCCCATCTCGAAGCCCGGGACTGGATGGACGGCCTCAACACCCGTGATCTCGAAATTGCTGGCGACATCCTCGAGCGCCGCGAAGTCCTCGCCGAATTCTCCACTCGCGATCTGATCGACGAGCTCTCCGGTCGCCTGGAGCGACGAGGCAATATTATTTCGAAGAAGAAGACTTATAAGTGCCCTTACTGTGGGAGGACATATGATACCTTTGACCAGGTGAGTTCGACTTCGAATTGACTTCCCGGAGCTTTCTTCGCGTCCCTTGAACCGTCGCTCATTTGATTTGCCCTTCTATAGGCCAAGGCGTGTGCTACCCTGCCTGCTATATTKGGGGGGATGCAAGGTTGCTCAGGCTGTTAAGCTGTAGTACTTAACGTACTGTCCATTACTACTATCGCCCTCGATGTTCTTTCTTCGTTTGGGGTTTAATGTCCGATTAATAGGCACCTATTAGAAGCTATTAGCTTCATTTATGTAATCCCCTAAATCTTTCAAGTTCCAGCGTACTCACACCCAACTCTTCATCCCACCCCAACTTGATAACGCCATTAAATTTGGGTGATGTGAGCTAGACCCTGTCTGACCCGAACGGAAACCTGTGATATAGTCAGGTCTTGGGAATTGTGCGGGGACTGAACGTTGTGGGATATGGGAAGTTCCCAAGATGAACGGCTAGGGGACGATGCGATACAGGCCGCCGAAATCCTCGTCTTCCTCGTCTTCGCCTGCAGCGAATGTTCTTCTTGAATGTTCTTCTCGGAGAAGGGTTCAAATTTCTTCCATGGGGTCGATTGAAAGGTTGGCTCCCGTGGCTGGATATGAGCTGCTACTTTTATGTCGCCTCGAGCACGCCATTGGACTGGAAGCCGCTGAGGAGTACTGGGCACCAGCACTCGAATGTAGTTCTTCCCATCGCAGAGTTCATGATGGGCTTCTTCGGGGCAGAAGTGGGCTCTGGCCGGTCGAGCCTCGCACTCGCGATCGGCGCGACCGGCGGACCCGGCAGAGGTTGTGAGGACAAGGCTATTGGCAAGCAGAGACAAATAGGGTGTATCGAGCACAGAAACCTTGCTCTCGATCGAACTCTCTTCGACCGGATGGTAGGCTGCTCATTTCCCGGAAGTTATGTGCGAGTAGGGACAAGAAGTGAGAGTATTGTGAATGCGAAGATAGGTGGAGTCGCGAGCACAGGCATGGAGACTCTAGGTTCGTGTCAAAGTGTGGCTCGAACGCTCCTCTGCTCTGGCTTGCCACACAAGTGGAACGTAAGCATGTACGGGGAAGATCAACGACAGATACCAGGTGTCTTTTATACCGGAAAAACGGGNAAAAAAAAAACTTAAAACTACATACCAACTGCATGTGCAACTTCGTGTGTAATCGGAACTCGGGCAGAAAAAAAAAAGCAATGCCAGAGCGCTGACGGGAACCCGACACCGACATTCGAGAAAGCGACACAGATCCCCTTCCCCTGAAAACCAAAGGTCTTCAGTGCGCAATTTCCTTTCGGGTGCGGCAAGTCTCCGTCCTGAGTGCTCTCATCAAATGGACTCTGACACCCGAGGGCCAAGAGATAGATGATTAGAAATGCGGCGGCGTCGGGCGCTGAGCGCTGAGCCAGCCGCTCTCGAAATAGCCATTGACAATGGCTGCCGGCGCAGCTGAGCTGAGCTCAACGACTCGGAAAATCCTTATTACTATACTTAAGACGACTATGAAACACCGCTGGCGCGTGCCGAACGCGTACCTCATGATTTTCTCTGATGCGCCGGGATAATGACTGAATACGTTGATAGATTAGGATTTGCTGTGAAAGCGTAAATCGTCAGTCGTTACCAGTTACTAATGATTCCAGCAATGTGCGTTACATTACTAGTCCAGGTGCTGGCTCTTTGCTATAGAAAGGGGCCTCAGGATCTTTGAATTTCTCAATACTGAGAGCCAACGCCATTTGGCTCGCCACATTCTACTCGAGTACAGCTCCCAATATACCTCTGATGGCATGTCTTGCCGACTTGCAGCTGGAGAGACTTCTAAAATTATTCTCGTTAGCGCCAACGCTGCCATGACACTGACAGTGAATTGATGAATCAAGAATCAAGTCGTCATGCCTCGCTCAACACTGCCCAAAGCGCTGAGATAATTTCCGAGTTACCGTTGCGTTACAACACAGGGTCGACGGTGTGTAAATTAATAGACTTTCGACTCCATGAGCCGATGGACCTGGTGAAACTCGAACGCCGGGCGAGTCGGTCGATTACTCCCACTCGCTGGTGGCAGCTGCATGACAATTTGAAGATGCCGAGTTTGAACATTCATTCCTATTTTTGAGTCGCAAGCTACGGACGGCTTGCTTATGCGATATCTGGTTCTTCAAAAGTATAAAAAGCTAAGAGAATAGATGAGACCAGTAGTATCAACAACTCTCAATTTCACTACTACTCAGCGAGCAGTCTATTTATTTAACACATAACTCACACACCACACACTCCCTATCACAATGCGAGTCTCATTTTCCACGCTTCTTTCCGTCATTGTCTCCTTGACTGCCTGGGTTGCCTCTGCCCATCATGTACGTCAAGACCCCTCCTCCACCTGGCCCAAATACATATTCTAACATTCTGTGAAAATCGTCTTCTTTGCACTATCTAGGACGGCGGCGCCCCCCTCGAAGCCCGAGACTGGATGGATGGCCTCAGCACTCGTGACCTCGAAATCGTTGGCGACATCCTCGAGCGCCGCGAAGTCCTCGCCGAATTCTCTACTCGCGACCTTATCGACGAGCTCTCCGATCGCCTAGAGCGCCGAGGTAATATTATTTCGAAGAAGAAGACTTATAAGTGCCCTTACTGTGGGACGAAGTATGATACAGCTGAGAAGGTGAGTCCGACTTCGAATTGACTTCCCGGAGCTTTCCCCGCGTATCTTAGACCGTCACTCATCCAATTTTTCCCTCTTTAGGCCAAGGCGTGTGCTACCCTGCCGGCTATTCTGGGAGGGTGCAAGGTTGCTGGGGCAGTTCGGCAGTAGTGCTCAACGTTTTGTCAATTACTATTATCGCTTTCGTTGTCCTTCCCTCGGTTGGGGCTTTGGTGTCCCATGAGTATGTACCTGTCAGATTTATGGACTTCTGAATCAATTTTTGAGTTCTCATAAGCATAGAAGCCTAGCTGCAGTATGTCTAGGAGCTACTGACCGATCCACCATCATCCACCAGGCCCCAAGCTTGGCAGGAGCATCGTACTTTGCGATTCTGCAAAAAAGAGACCGTAGCTGCTGGTAACAGCTACAATACTTTTTCTCAAATCTCGGATTGAGCTCGAATTGACGACTCTCCAACAGAATTCACGGTGTGATACAGTGATCGCTCAGTTTTTGATATTCTCATCTCTGCCTCACGAGAATTGGACAATCTGTGTCTACAGAGGCCAGATGTAAGATGTACTCCTTGGTGTGGCGAAAGGTCGCTGTGGGGAGAAAGGTAGCCGGGAATCATTGACACCAAACCGCGAACCTGCATCGATCAGGTATTCTGGAGGTGAGATAACCTTTCGTTCAGCGCTTGGGAGTCTTTTAGATTCCACATGGTGGTCCCGGATGTAGTAGAGCGCGACCAAATGCCTCACCAATTCGAGGCGATTGACCTTTCAGCTTCCTCAGCCATCTCCGGCACCTCAGAGTTCCTGGGTGGCGAAGAGCGATTTACCCATACTTTCTGCCTATTTTTCTGCATGACTGAGAGTAGCATATATTGTTGGGCGAAAGCACTTTGATCTGGCAGTGTTAATCAGCTAGTCGATTATTTGGAGAGGCGTTATACTGGATCGGGTAACACGGTCGACTTTTCGGTTCTGATCTATTCGAGGGCGAGCTCAACTGCGCCAATAGTGCTAGATAGTCGGGGAGCATTTCACTACACTCTTCTTGGACCTCGGTTGCTGTCAGGGCCCATTGAATTGACGTAAGTTCCAGCTAGGTGCTTGTTCAAATTTAAATGTGACCACCTGCCGTCTTTCCATGATCTGTTTACCCTTCGTCGTTACCGTGAGCCTTTCCCTTTGGTCGAGATCATGTCCCGAAGGCGATGAAATTCGAGTGGGAATATATAGCTGCCAAGGGAAGTGGAACCCATACGACACTTTACAGTATTGCGGCCTCGACGGTCCACTCAGTATTAGCTTGGCTTTCAGGGCATGTCTTTCCAATGGACCCGTCCTGAAATGTTCCATGTATGTATCCGTACCTATCAGCTTACAGAGTAGTTATAAATTCATTCTTTTAATTCTATCCAAAGTCCTGGATACCTTATCTTTTCCTCAGCACAAAATCAATGCGAGGGCATGTCTCGTTTCTGGACGGTTCGTGGTTGTAGTTGCATAGGAATGCACAATGCCGTCGAGCTTGGTAGTGAACGAAATTTGAGAGCTGACGGATGATCTGGCAATATAAATACTTATCCTTCTGCGAATCCTCGGAAGGGACGACGACCAACCTATTCGCCTCTTGCAGACTCGGCAGCTAGACCCATGGATATTCCGCCTGGTCAGCTTCGTCCGAGCCGTTTTGGAGAGCCGATGCTGGGTCCGAGTTAAAGTTAGTGGGAAATTAGTCGGGTGAAAGGTAGACGAGATATATATATATTCGGGTGAAAGGTAGACGAGCGACAAATGACCCTGGTTGTCGCGCGAAGCGCATTCGCAGGAACGATCACGGTTGACATCAACGGCCTCCTCGGCAGACCGACTCCTTTCCCTTCGTTTGTTCGTTTGCCAATCTGGGCGAGGATTTCGAGGTTTCTTCTTGTCAGTACTAATCTCAGAGCGGAATCCAACTTCAGCTCTCAGATATGTAATACATGCATACATATAATTATAAAAATATTACATCGGAAGCTCTACGCGACGTATGTGCCCCCTGGCAGATGGAACAAAAGATCGCTTAACAGCGGCTTTACTTCTTTCCACCCTTTCCGCTCTTCGAGCTCTTCAAACTCGATTGCGAAGTCTGCTTCACAGCTCCTTGGACCTTGCATCCTCCCAAAATAGCTGGGAGGGTGGCACACGCCTTGGCCTGGAGAAATCAAAGCAAAAAGAAAAACAGAAGGCATTTTCGTCAGCCATACTACTCTTCCATCTACACCAATGTTAAGCTCAAATAAAACGCACCTCATCGAAAGTTTTATATTGCTTGCCACAGTAAGGGCATCCGTAAGTCTTCTCCTTTGAACCCCCATTTCCGCGGCGCTCCAGGCGATCCGTGAGCTCGTCGATGAGATCGCGAGTGGAAAATTCGGAGAGGACTTCGCGGCGCTCGAGAATCTGGCCAACGTATTCCAAGTCGCGGGTGGTGAGGTCGTCCAACCAGTCGCGGGCTTCGAGTGGGGCGCCGCCGTCCTACGATATGGGGAAAGAGGTCAGTACATTTGCACTTGCGTGGGTGTGCGATGAGCAAGGGACAACGCACATAGTGGGCGGACGCAACCCAGGCCGTCAAAGAGACGACAACGGGGAGAATGGCAGCAAATGAGACTCGCATTGTGATAGAGAGTGTGTGTGAGTTGGTGATAGATAAATAGACTTGTTGCTGAGTGAGTAGTAGTGAGAGTGGGAGTTGTTTGTTGGAGCCTCTCGTCAATTCGCCTAGGCTTTTATACCCTTGGAACGCATTGAATATTTAGAAGAAAAAATTAAGTTTTCTTGAGAATTTTCAAGGTCGGGTTCAACGGCGGGGTGACAACATCATGATACTGCCACAACTTGCTGGAACTGACAGAAGGAGTTTCATTTTTTGCAGCACTTTGATAGATGAGATTGCCTCTCGCTTGGCGATTGCGAGGCTTTCAGACTTTACGTCGTCCCTGGAGTGTTTCTATGCAATAACTAATGACTCGGCGGATATCCTCACCGCCTTGGAGTGTGGGGCATGACGACGACATATGATTTTTCCATCATCCCATGATCACAAGAGAATCTAACCGAAAGCCAGAATGTAGAACACACCGGAGGTATAGCGGACGTAGAGCGCCGCGCCCCGATGCTTCGCCAATCTAGTTGACCCTGAAGGCTTCCACAGTAGTGACAACACTCACCAGAACTCTTAAAACTGGGGTGGCAAGGAGCGACCTTAAGCTTCCCATTGTTCTGCCTATCGTTCTGCACTGAATTCGACATGGTTTAACGTACATTGTCCTGATCAATAACGGCTGACGATCTACACCTTCGTAACGGTGGAGTACTCATTGTATTGACTGGCGGAACACATGGACCCAACATAACATCATCTGATGTCGATCAATCTCTCCATCCCGGGCGCATCAGAGAAAAACATTCGGCTGCAATGCGCCACTGGCAGGCGTTTCACTGTTGACATGCTATCTTCAAACGCGAGCTCAACTGTGCCAGTAATCCTGCGATACTTGATGCTATTCCGGGTTAGCGCATATGGATTTCTAAGCGTCACTTAGTCGCTGTCAGAGTCCATTGAGCTGATGGAAAACATTTACGGCTAGAAACTGTACCCGAGGGGAGAATAAAACTATCCGAAAGGAACTTGCACAAAGTTACAGTAGAAAACTACAGCCGCATGAGTTCAAGCTATGGTGCTTCCAACTGCATGTATTCGTGTTTAAGACCGTTTGTGACCCCGCTCGCCTTTTCATGATCAATTTACCCTTCATCGGTTGAGAATATTCCCCGACAATGGCGGCACTTGGCGGCACCCGGGTGGGAATGAATTGCTGCAGTTGTCAAGAAGCAAAAAGATGTGATACTGACAATATTACGGCCTCGAAGATGTGTTCCTGTCGGCACTGGTATGCGCAGCAGCGGTTCGGCTCTCGAGGTATGTTTTCTTTTTCAATTGCGCTTGTCTTGGAACGCTCCGGAATGTATCACCTTACAAATATTCCCTTGCCTACACAATACCTTCGCCTACTTACTTGAAAAATTACACACACACTTACTACTAGCTCATTCTTCTCTTTCAACCGAAGTTCTGTATACTTGAGTTTCTCCTATCACTTAGTCCCTGATGCCTCAACTTTGGATCATCCGTGGTTGTACCATCATGATGCCGCAACTTGCACGCTACCGCCGGGGTCTTTGACCGAGAAGTCAGATGGTCTTCTGATGATCTCTACATACGAACAACCGAATGTTCCGGATCGGACTACATAGGCGCCGAGAAACTTGAGAACGCCCAATTGTAAGTAAAACTACTTACGCACGCATGTCTGAATCAGAAACCGCCCTCCCATCGGATCTCAGTTCCCCTCGTAGCACATTCAAGCGACCTGCAACTCCCCAACCAAAATAGCCTCAGCCCACTCCCCCTTCTCCAACTTATCCTTCTGCGAATCCTTGGTGAGTGGGGGCACAACAACCAACCCATTCGCTCCTTGCAGACTCGCTACACGGCTAGACCTCTGTCCTCCCGTACTCCACGCTTCCAACACTCCGGTGCTAGGTTTCACCTTGATCACGGATCGGTGGAATTCGAGTCGAGGGTCGAATGGCATCGGGGATTGGAGCTAAACAATGAAGATGTCCTCGTTAGTTGGCCCAACTCCTACGTGGGTCCATGAGGTGGAATGTATGCACGCACCTGAACGCGCACCCTAGGAAGACATCTAGACCCCTCAGGCCACCCTGCTAGCTGACGAAGCGCAGGCAACACGAAAACGTAGAACGTTACAAGCGCAGAGGCTGGGTTACCTGGGAGTGCGAATACAGGTTTGTTTCCAGATCCATCACCAGAGGATGAAGGAACGGGGATGGTGGCGAATGTGGTCGGCTTTCCTGGCTTGATAGCGACTCGACCAAAGTGAACCGTGCCGTTAAAGTTACGTTCGATGACGGGTTTCAAGAGGTCTGCTGGGCCCATGGATGTTCCGCCGGTGGTGACGATGAGGTCGGCTTCGTCCAAGCCTTTTTGGAGGGCGTTGACGTGCGAGTCGATGCTGCAGTTACAAGTGGATAAATTAACCGACCAGCATTGGAGGAGAGGGTAGTGGAAGGAAGCAAATGACGGTGACGCACCTATCCTCGACGATTCCCAAATCGACAACAGTATATCCGAGTCCTTCGAGAGCTGCTATGAGCGAAGGTCGATTAGTATCGTATATGCCAGCCCATTGCTCCCTGTTATCCGCGGGCTGGGGTCTCTGCAGGTCGACCAGCTCGTTACCCGTGCTGAGGATCGCAACGACGGGTTTCTTGTACACTAATACCTATAGGAGCCATGCCAAGGATCACATATCAATGCATCAGTCCCAAAATGGAAACCCACTCCGGGTAAGCGTACCTCAGTCCGGCCAACAAAAGCCAAAGTCCCAACTTCCCCACCCCCACCAGACAGCTTCTCTCCCTTCTTCATAACTAAATCGCCTTTCCGAACGTCAGATCCTGGTTTGCGGACGTTCTCGCCTGCGGGAATCTGAGCCAGCGTTTCGACTTCTTTCTCTTCGTCGATCAGCTCCGTACGGGAACTAACTTCGGCTTTAGAGTACGTCGAAACGAGTTTGGTGTCTTCGACCATGATTACAGTGTCCGTGCCAACGGGAAGTGGAGCGCCAGTGTTGATACGGTAGATCGTCCCTGCTGGAAGAGGCTCGGAGATCTTGTGCGTTGACGAGGTAACGACTTTGTAGACTCCCGCTGGATCAGTAGCTGGAAAGATATATTTCGATCAACGAGGAACCGGAGAACAGTGAATGGGGAAAGGAACGCACATCGGAGCGCGTATCCGTCTACATTTGTAGTGGCTGCAGACGGTGCATCCTGGGGAGCGTAGATGTCTTCTGCGAGAATGTATTCGCGGAGGGTATGATCGACCTGGTGAACCATTAGAAAATGAGTGGATGGAGCGATGCTAAAATCACACATACCAACCGTGTCTCAACAGGAAGCGATTCGAGATTCTCATCAAGGATTTTCAGCGCTTGCTCGAGAGTTATGATCGGGTACGGTGAGTGCCTGTGCCGGGCGGAAGCTGGGGCAGTCGGATCATGAGACAAGGCGGCTGTAGTTCGAGGTTGAGGACGGTGGTGTCCGTCGTGGTGGTGGTGGTGGTGGTGATGACGATGGTCATCGCGATGATGATGGTGATGGCCAGTTGGAGGATCAGGGCTATGACTAGTACCCATCGCAGCATGAACAACCTTCCCAGTACCTCCTCTTATCAAGTCGACTGCGTGCTCTATAACGCCTTCGGTGAAGAGAGCCTCCAGGTTTTCTTTGACTGCTTTCACACTTCCGGGAAGTGTAGTAATAAGCGTGTTGCCGGCTGTACCAGCGATTGGTCTCGAAAGGGCCGCCAATGGGGTGTGTCTGAGAGATGCGGAGATTAGCAAGTGGACGAGTCCTGGAGCTTGGCGAGTAATCAAAGGAGCGATAGCCTACAATTCTCAAGTCAGAGGCGATCTCTCGATAAGATATGTTGGGTCAAAGTAGATACCTCTGGGGTCACGTCTCTTACGCCGAAGCCAGTGCCTCCTGTGGTGATGATCCAGTCTATCCTGAGATTCCCTTCTCTCCCAGTCCAGTCTCTAATGATGCGACGTATGGCTTCAACATCGTCTCTCACGATTGTGTGATCATTGTCTCCAACGACGACGTTACGATCCGATAGAATCTGCTTGATAGTGGGACCGGATCGATCTGCGCTACTGTCTTGAGCGGCGGTATCGCTCACTATGTGTTATCCCACAAGTCCAATCAGCAGACTGATTTGTTTGGAAGTCGATGAGAGCTACTGACCTGTGAGAACTGCCGCACGAAGGGGAAGAGAAGACATGGTAAAATCAAGTTAGGATGATTTCCAAGTAAGGGCTTTTTATCTTGCGGATGGCGTGACGAGGTACCTCATACCCGCTGTTCGCGTCATTTGCATTGGCACATGTTCGAAAAAATCCTTCAGAATCCCACTGAATTCGCAAAGATAGTAGTCATTTTTGAGAGGTCAGTCGTCGGATTAAAGTAAATACGAACATCGGATGGAGATGTGAGCCACGAAAATCGCTTTCCACAAGACGCGTTCTTCCACTTTACACCGTGACGACGTTCATGTGTGTTGTTCGGGAAGTTTACGTCTTGCAATTGAATGAGAAGCAACGCCCCAACGAGACTATGGTTGATCAGGCCAAATCCCAAAGCGCTTGACAGGTCGAAATCGACCTTCGTCGACTCGAAATTTTGAACACAGTGGCGGTCCAAGGTTGCCGAAGGCAAGCGACAGGGCGAAACGATCCAAGGTGGTAGCTTTTGGTGGTGAGAAAAACAGGTGTCAATCGGAGTGCGCGAGCTGAAGCTTCAGCTCCTCTTCCTCTTCTAAACTCCCTCTGAACCTTCTTTTCCTACCGTCCACTGAACTTTTGAAAATGGGCCTTGATTCACCTGTTACGTGAACTGTAGGCCTCACCACCCGTATACAACCCAACCTCTCCAGGATGCAGCATCGACGCTGATGGTCTCCCGCCTGCAAAAAAAAACACGAAGAATAGGAGCACGTTACACAGGACGTCAGTGGCACCTACCAACAGCAGCAAAAACAGCCCTAGAGACTTGCGACCTTGAACACCGCTGAAACGAGACCGACTGAAGTTCGATAAATAGAACCCTAATTCAAGGCCAACTTCCCAGGGTGCAACATCTGTCGACAGCCTCCTGCCTGCCAACCAAAAACACGAAGAATTATAGGACGTTGCGTAGGACCTCGGGGGATGTTGGTGGCACCTATCCCCAGCGGCAGACAGCCTAGCGACTTGCGACAATGGACACCGTTGAAACGAAGCCAACTGATGTTCGACGAACTCGAATCCAAGGCAAGTTGGCCTTTTTCTTCTCTCATCGAATTCTTCATTTCCCTCATCTGGTGCTACACAGTCTTATACCGCCTACATGCATCTGCGGCCATCTGGAGGCAGCTAGGCGCATCCGCTGCTCAGCTGCAAGATGGCTTACCCACGTCCTTCAACCGAAGACTCGGCTTCGCGCAACCATGC
The DNA here is from genome assembly GCA_027579435.1 of Candolleomyces eurysporus. Classification (NCBI taxonomy): domain Eukaryota; kingdom Fungi; phylum Basidiomycota; class Agaricomycetes; order Agaricales; family Psathyrellaceae; genus Candolleomyces; species Candolleomyces eurysporus. Next base: position 91,464 of record JANBPK010000930.1, read on the forward strand.
CCCATCACAGGTTACGATGGCAGCCCTGGCCTAGCAATACGATGCTATCTGGTACGACGACCAAAGCACTGCGCAGGCGGCAGTTACATCGAGGACCTCATCTTGTCGCCAGCAAAGACCCTGGGCACTTTGACGGAATTTCCCGCTGCCCACGCGTTACAGTACGGCGAGACTTTGGGCGATAGTCATCCCTTGTACGAAGGCTTGTGCTCCCATCTGCTGCGTACTCCGCACCTGATTTCCGGCTGGTCTAAGGCCTACAGTGGTCGTGCTCCATGTACCTCTTGCCACAGCATAGGTCACAAATGCCATACGCGTAGAGGGCACCGATGATTACGGCAAGGTTTTGCGTGCCTGATCAACTGAACTGAGCCGAAGAAGAAGAAAGGGCTGGCATGTCGACCTCAAGATTGCACGATTTTCGGTGCTCGAAGAAGGCCAGGCTAAAGAAAGCGAAAATGCAGGCGTAGCTCGTAGCGACCGAACATCGTGAGTGCGGTACACCTTTCATGCTGGCCAGGCTCACCGTCTGACTCGAGGGGCGGAAGTTGAACCGAAGGCAGCGAGATGCAGAGTATACAAGAGGACTTCCGGAGTGTATGCATCGCTCCGCGACGGGAATACGGAATTTCGAGACAAATGAACGTCATTTATGGCGACCTAGCGTCTCAACCAAGTGAAGAAAGTAGTCGAGTTTAAAACAGCAAGAGAAAACGCGTCCTATGCCAGCAATGCCCGAGCAATGCAAGACTTGGAGCCACCATTCGCCCCTCGCTTGGCGCGTCCCCCTGTCTGCTGTGTTCTTCACAGCTGGATTCTTTTTACGTTTGGGCTAGGTCGATAATAGTTGGATTGCAGTTCCCCCGCGTCGCCGCTGCAGATCCCGAAAACAAGGGATAAAGCCCAATCGTAAAGACCGAGATTTCGTGCCCGTAGAAGCGGAATTGGCGCTGAAGCAGCGTTGAACGCTCGACCTCAGGAACCGCCGAAGCGCACATACATTTCCTCGCTACCGGCGCATACCATGGAAACAGCCTGTGAAGGTCTTTCGTCTGGTCAAGGCCAGTTTCCCGAGCTAGGTCGATCCCTGCCGAAGCTGCAAAGGCTGACCGAGCTGCAACATGATACCTTCCGTTGAGCGTTGATCCCTGCAGGTTTTTTACTGGAAGACCTGCCCATGACGGTGTGGTCAGGTCCTCCAAACAAATAGCCTGTTTACGAACTTTTGTCAGCTAGCACTAATCTTTCAGTGCTACTAGAAGACCCACTGACAACTCCTTCAGTCCCTTCGTGTCGTCGTCGCCTTCGAAGTTCCCATGGTAGAGGATTGGACCAGACGTCGTGTCACCTCTTCGAACGTCATCAAAGCTGCGGCCAGCCTTCAAATGGTTTTTGCAGAACCTTCGGCGCCTCAGGTAGTACGACCGGAATATTATTCCGTTCAGCATGCCCTGACACCGCTGGCTGGCCCCTGGAGGCCCCTCTTGTCTGTTGGTATCCGTGGCCTGGTGCTTCACGCCGACTGTTGAATGAGCTACGAAACCTAGACCGTCCGTTCACCGTCGATTCCTGCAGGCCTTCTTTGTCTTGGAAAACCCATCTCATGGTGGTTGTCTTGGGGCTACGATTGGATATGCAGTCAGGTCTTTCATCTTTATGGCCTATTCATGAATTTTATCAGCACGACAAAATTTTCAGTTTCACAGGGAAGGCTTACCGGCGATCCTCCAGTCCCGCCCCATTGTCTTCGAATCGAGAGATAGAGAGCGCGGTGCTCTGTATCAAGGTAAACATCAACATCACAGGGTTGTGGCCCGTTTCTTGAGAATATTTCGAGGTGCAAGGCATCTTCAGCACCGTTCTGCAGTAACAAGAGTTTGCCCGGATGGAAAGTACACTATGTGCTGCGCCAAAGCTGCTTGACGAGGCGCTGAGTCGGAATTCATTGGTTGGAAGGGATGGAACGCGTTACCCACCTGTTCTTCATGAGAAAAGACACCTTCTGTCCCAAGTAATCTGCCTGTCGTGCCTCCATTTCCCGAGCTCGATCCCCGCCTTCTTCCCAACGCACGTAAATTCGTTGATCATGGGCCCGGGCCCTCTCGTGCCTTAGAGCCTGGACCGCAACTTTCTGGACTGAGCGACAGGGTGTGTTGGTGGTGGTGCTGGGTCCTGGAAGGTGAAGGTGGCCTTTGAAGGAGCCTATTGAGAAGAGGTGGCAAGCGGTCGATTGTTGGCGCTGCTGCGCGCTGACACTGATGCTTGGCATCGAAATATTGCTGTGGGAGGCCCGACGCTGCTCTCTCCTATCGTTTGTGAAGGTGTTGAGGATGATAGGTCGTGGTTGGTTGCCCTGCACCGACGCTGCGCGATTTGTGACTGAACTGACGTAGAAGAGATTCCCCGCCTCTCTGTTGGAGGCTCATTGCCGTTTTCGGTGAGTCAGTTTCCGAACTCTTGGTTTTCGATTGACATATGGGTTTAAAACAGGACTTGCGGGTCTATATCATTTTGAACCCGCGTAATACTCATTTACAGACCCTCTCACACCAGCTATCGGCGGGGACAAAGCCAGTCAGTGGGCGACTCGGCATCAGAATGTCGAGCTGGCAACCTAATCGAGCTTTGCAACCCGATCTTTGGCCCAGGAGGGTCGGAGCACTCAGCTCAAGCCAACCAACCATAAATCGGTTGATTGTTGTTTGGTCGGGAGTCCTGGTTGAAAATCATTTTCATCGTTTCTTTCTTTTCCCTTACTCCTGCCAGTCAGGCTCCTAGTAAGGCGGCGACTACGAATAAAATACCACTATAACATAATCTTTCATCATTTCTTTCCCTTATCGCTCTCTCTTCTCCTTGCCCACACCAAGCCACCCCCTCATTAGAATATGACCTCTCTCTATTCTCAAGATCGCCGCCCTCGCTTTGGCATGCCTTCTCGGCTCGTCTTACCTATTGGTTGGGAGCGGCCACAAAGTGGCACCGCCTTCGTCCAACCTCCAGCCATCGACATTGAATCTGGATTGTATATTAGGCACCGTGTCGCTACCCCACCAGAACGGGTTTTGGCTTCTCCGTGGCAGCCTGGATGCGGGATGTGCTACGTTTCGGCTTCCGCCACCGATTTCATTGGTTCAGGCAAGCAAGATGCGGAAGATGGAGGAGGTCTCTGGACTATGGTAAGTCCACTGTCATTTTGTTACTTTTCAGTGTTGGGATCATGCTTTTCTTGACATGGTCTTTAGTCGATGCGAAAGATGTTGGGGAAATGGCGCATCATTGGATGCGGCATTTTCTGCCTCGATTCAGAAGACGGGGCTTGAGGCCCTTGGTGCCTTCAACTCTGCAACAAAATTTTAACCAACTCGATACCATCGTGTCCTGTTTCTTGGAACTACTGTGGATATTGAATCGGGAAAGTTCTCATATTCGAAATCTCAACAGCTCGTTGATGCGTCCGTCCGACGATTACCCTAGCTCCGAGTTCTTCCTCATTCACGCTCCTCTCGGACCCTGTTACGCTTATTTCAAGCATTGCTTTCTCTCTTTTTGGAATATAGTTGTAGATAATCTCATTCACTCTCTATACCCCCGAGTCCACTCTTGCATTTTATTTGATAGAATTTACGATATAGAAGAACAAACTTTCTTGGATGTAGCATATATAGTTGTACTACTAGGTGTTGGGCCATTATCATTCTTGTTGTTGTATATAAAGTATGTACTAAACGTTGGTCGGAGAAGCCATAATCTCACAATCTGCAGAGTTTTGTCAATTGATGAGATCGAGGCACTTAGGTTTCCTCTTAACCATACAAACGAAAATGGGTATATGATTGGTTATCAGTAGGCCTGTCGCGATCCAAGTAGCGGTATTGTACAGAAAATAAATAAATAAATAAAGATCTCAAGGTAATAGCACAAAGTCACCTGCGAAATAGTAGCGGCCAGTCACGAGCCTAGCACTCAAAGGATATACACATATTGAATTTCAATTACCCCCGTGAATCGTGGCCTCTTCTCATAATGTGATACGGCACATCCTGGACTGTCGACAAGTCTTTCTTTTTTGGCGTAGGACGGGGAGTGAATGGGGTTGGGATTGGGCCTTGTTGATAGTGGGCGGTAACAATTTGTACGGAGCACGATGGGAATTCGTGTGATCGGTCAGATAGGTATGTAACGTTAAGGTCAGTTGATGGGGCATGGAGGGTAGGTTTGACGTGATACTAGATAGCACATCTAGTGAGATTTACGATAGTTTAGAAGAGTAAGCACCTACGTACCGAGATACGGAGGAACGGGAGGTCGGTCGATGGTAGCAGTCCTGAATCGAGATGTATCTCACCCTCTAGCAGACGGCTAGGCGTTGAACTTCCAGCACGGGACACCGCAGACATATTCGTACTCGTCGGTATCCACCATACTGCGGTTCCCACCTCTTTTGCGCCATCCAACTCTTCCCTGTCTGCCGGGCGTTCCAAGCTCTTCCGGGCGTTCGCCATCTCCCTTGTGATGCTGGAAAGTTGGCGTGTATCTTGTGGATAAGCCACTTTTTGAAGCAGCTTGAGTGTAATGTATGATTGAGATGTGAGAGTGTGAATGAAAGATAGAAGGTATCTCTCGTTGTGCGTATTTTCTGTCGATGATGGTGCGGGCTCGCAGGTTAGATAGCATGGAATAACTGTGCCTCTGGTGTACACCACCTGTGAAATGAGTCTCAGTATAATGACCAAGGAAATATAGAGAGCATCGGGCTCACCGAGCGTGCGATATAGATCTGAAAAAATAAGGACGTAAACGAAAGAGTTCAAGAATAGCAATGAACGAACTCACCGTGGGTTTGATGTGGGAAGGCAGACGTCCAGTTTCCGATACTCGAAACTCCATGGGCAACAAAGCAACCCAGCCGTCCGGATCCTCAGATGGCGGGACAAGACCCGAACCAGTCTCGTACGCGAATGAACGTAGGACGGGAAGCGGGGGTGGTCGAATAACAGGGACGTACAGCACAGTAGCATCAACTCTATCCACATTTAATGAAAAAAATATCAGTGACTTAGAAGCTTGATCGGAATGTCGAAGCAAGAGCTCATACCTGTGCTTTGTATGAAAAAACCCCGAAGTAATCTTTACCACGACTTCATACATTACATTCGCGTTAATCCCTCGTTCCAAGACGGTCTGAGGGGTCGCAAAAAGGTCGATGTCTTCCTGCCCTTGACGGCCTCTTCGTACACTAGGTTCTTGAAATTCCGTAGGAAACGGGAAAGAGAATGGCCACTCATATCGACCTTGCAGTTTCCCTGTGCTTGGGTGAGCCACACCCTCGGCTTCAGGCGAGCCGCTCTTCCAAAGCGGATGCGTCACTTCCAAGAAGAGTTGGGATCCGTCGCTTAGAGAGCTTGTGATCATCCTCCCTCTCAGCTAAAAACAGGAACAAAAGCCGTGTCCAATCAGCGAAAGCGGGGAGAGAAAAAATCAGTAGTCTTACCAGAACGACGACAGAATGTATAGTCTGTGGTCTTTTCAGATCCAAGACCACAGACCCCTCGACATTCTCCCCGCTTGTATACCTCGGCCTCTGCAAAGACTTAGGCACTACACTCCTCAGCCGGAGAATAGCCCAAGGGTACTTCGGGACCGTCGAAGACGTCGTATCTAAACCAAATTCAAACGTCTCTTTGCTGCGAGAGCTGCCAAGATTGAATCTGTCTGAGTTTATGGGGTCGTCCGGGGAGGAAACGTCAAGCTCGGCAGCGGTTGGGTAGGTCGGGAGAGGAACGAGGGATAAGGAAGAGTAACGCGGCAGAGGGTGGCTACCACTGCTGTTAGAAGTGTATACTGCAGCTGCGGAACCGGCGCTGCCAGCAGTAGGAATCGGACTCTGCGATTGACGTCTCATGTTGAGCCTGAGGACAGTGGTGGGTATCCTCACATCACATCGAGTCTACTTTATCGGCTTGCTTTATCTACCCCTTGATTGGGGAGGTGATGGTATGGATGGCGTGAGCGCACACAGCGTAATCATCAGACAGAGAAGTGTGTGTAGATCAAACGTAATGGCCCAGGGACAATTGGAGACGGGGCTGCGTGAACGAGGCCGTGCTCAGACTATGATCAGTGCAGATTCCTCACGGCAGGAAAACAATACGAAGGAGCGCTGGCTTCTGGTTCTTTTGATAGAGGGACACACATACGATCTACACGGAGGGTCCAACTTCAGGGGTCTCCAGAACTAGAGAAATGACCGGTTTTGTAGTGACAAACGCCAACAGAATCCAGATTATCAATGAATGGGGAGGCTGATCGCTGTTGGTGGTAGTGTTGAACCCAAGCTAACGGCTAGCAGTTGAGCGCTCTCAGAAGCGTGTATTTCTCTAGCCCGAGAGGAGAGGGAGCAAAGTTAAAAAAGCCAGGTAGCTGGGAGGTAGTAGCCATCCACGCTGAAGGTCCGTTCACAGGGTGTTGGATAAACTTTGATACAGATGAGAGATGCGCTTGATGGGGTTCTGTGTGCCGGCATTACTTGGGGAGGTGGATGCCAAACCTCTTGATTGAGGGTTGACTGCCGTGGCGTGTTACCCTCCGTACCATGCACCTCCGGAGACTGTAGATAGAAACTGCTGCAGTCGACAGTATTACCTTCATTTTGTTACTGTGACCATGGTCGCCCCGAGCGAGTGCCGTCAATAGCCCGAGATGCTGTTGCCAGTGGTGCTCTAGTTTGAAAGAAGGAGAAGAGTTGCCCAAAGTGAACCGGAGGACTGTTTTGAGCGCCTGAGTTGTCTGAGTTGGCTATTCGCGTCGACACGGGCGGGCTCAACAATTAGCGGCAGATATCGGAGGAGGAAGGTTTTGGTCACCTTTGTGTTCTATAGACCCGCGATTCATGCCGTGCAGACTTCGAGATAGGATGGAAGAGGTCTGGGAGGTCGAGGAGCATTTCCCAAAAATGCGCGACACCAAAACGGTCCGGAATTTGTCCGGTTCGCCGCTCGACAGCGACCTCTTTCTCTGACCTCTACAGTCATCCCAACTGCAAACGCATTCCCCCAACTTTCCCAAAGCCCGAAATCTTGTCTAATTCATTCAAGACCTTCGAATATGCCGTGGCGAGCTTCAGAAGATGAGCCTCAAGTCCCCTGAACGAGAACCCGGGCCGCCGGCCCACTTCCTCATGGGTCCTAGTAAAGACGGGGAGAGAGGAGGCCGTCTGGGATCTGGCCAGCCAAAGGCGACAAAGGCGACAAAGGAGGGTAAAATGTCAATTTCTTCCGGACTCGTCCTCTTCCTTTCCAGATCCTCATTGACGTTTACACTCCCCGCCAACCCTCTGTGGCAAGCACCTACATGCAATCTTCACACCAATGACAACGACGAGAATCCTGGCCCAATAGCCTGCTCATTAGCACAAATCTCCACTCGAGTTGCAGCATCACCCACCTGCGGCACCTCGTCAATTCTCCTATTTGTACCAATACTCGGGCTGAACTCGTCCTGTTGAATCCAGGCGTATTTTTCCACCTAACGAAATCTTGTTGATTTGACCTTGGCTTGAACACAAAGTCCGACCCTCCCTGCGGCTCACCCCCACTTCCCCGTTTCACAACATATGCTCCACCCGGGTTCAATGGCTCAATTCAATTGAACGACCCCGTATGTGAGGATGAAAAACGTTCCTCGTCGGTGCGCGTTGAACATTCACCTTCTCGCCAAGCACACCTTCTACATGTGGAAATAGTGTGTGCCGAGAGATGAGCGTTACGAGCATCTCGCCGTCAAAGGATCTCAGATACCACTTGGATTTAAGACAAGTCGAGTCAGAGTCCACAAGGTTAACAGCGCTCACAGACATGTTCATCTCAGGAAAGGGGATGCTTGCAACGAAAGGAAGGGTATAAAGTGTCTTTCAGGTCTAGCAGGAAAGCAGCATTAACACCTACATCATTCTTTTTCGAACTCAACGACTCATTCGTCTTTAGAACCCTTGCAGACACGCAAAATGCGATTCTCGATCGTTGCCCTGCTCCCCGTTGTTATCCCTCTGTCTGGCTTTGTTGGAGCCCACCAGGTGAATCCCAAACGAATCCTTCCTCGTCTCGAGAGCTGTCACTTTTCCAAACAAGGATCACGGCTTAGAGCCCAGAGATATTGACTCGGACACTCTTTCTGTTCGAAATGTTGAAAATTTTTATTCGACAACCTCGAACATCATGAACTTCTCTCTCTGAGTTCACCACACGCGAACTGTTGGATGAACTCTTTAAACGAGCTCCGCCGCGGAAGCTCGAAAAGGGTGGTGGTGGCGGAGGCCAAACATTTACTCGCCTTTACTGCAGCACTGGATATTCGACTCTTGCTGAACTTGGTCGTTTTCGATCCTATCAAAATGGTAAAGAACTTGCGCCGACTACAAGACGTTTAGGTACAAGCATGCGCCGGTACTCATAACGCGAATTCGAGGAAACCTGTAAGGAAGTAATTCTGCGGACCTTCCCGTCGTAGGCATTCTAGTGTTTTGATCGAACTGCTGTGTTTTCGTAGTTAGTTTGAAGTAACCAGCTGGTCTGATCAGGTCGCGTTTAGCAACCCTTCGTCGATCCGAGCAGGGTAGGTAGGCCGACATAGCGGTGGAGCTAAAGTGGGTACTAGAGTCAATCCGATTTTTCACTTGAGCCTTCGAGCTATCCCTTGAAAAAACCTGGCTTATTGAAGTAGTCTATTCATTCGCGATCGACTGTTCAGAGCTCTTGGCATGGGCTTGCACAAGATCATGCAAGTATCACAGCAAGTTCTGATAAGGATTTCCTGATGCACCTATTGAGTTCATCGTGTTTATTACAATTAAGTTAAGTTACACATTCTCCGAGTCGTTGTTTTCTGTGGAGTACGTTGCATTTTGTGACGCTTCAGCGGCTGGCACAGTAGTCGTGCCACCACCAGTCGAAATCGTCGGCCATCGAACNAAAAACATACATGCTCTCGGCTACGACACTTGGGCAACATAGAAAGATAGATATAAAGAAGGCTCGAATCTGGTCTCAGCATGTCCGCGTATCAGGCGAAAATCGAGAGTAACCCACTGGCGCAAAAGTGGGGGCCTGGAACCCAGATCTACAGCGAGGAACATAACATAAAGCGAAATAGAGAACAGAGCAAGAGGGAATGGGTGGGAGAGCCTAGAAAGGGCCGACGCGATGCAACATACAGGCCGTGGTATGGGGTCGGGAGTAATGAGCGCCGAAGACAGAGAGAGGAGGCGTCTAGGAAATGGTCATATACTACCCTTCCAGTTCGATCCAAGCAAGAGGATGACAATGCGCAGGTGGCCAAGGATGCCATTGAATCCAAGCCGACGGCTAGCTTGGTTGTTTCATAGGAGGTTGAGACGTCGAAGCTGCAGATGCTGTTTGAGTCCCAGAGTAATATAGCAAAAAGGGTTGAAACTCCCGGTCAGATGAGGAATAATCGTGCAGGGGCGGTGGAGTCAACCCCTCCGTGGCCGATATTGAAACAGAGGATGAGGGTTGTCGCTATCCTCTTATGTTAGAGCACGACCAGCAGCGTCTTACGCAACGAGATTGGAGTTTGGCAGTCGAATGCAGTATGACCTTGGAAGACCTTCCTCATTCAAATACGCCACTTCCTGCCACCTGGTTTCCACCAATTCTTGCCCCCATCGAGAAATCGTCGAGTCGCAGGAGTCGAAGGAGAGATTGGGTAAACGGAGGGACTCAGAACTCTCTAAGTGAGCAGCTAAGACGGTCAAGACATGAGAATGGGAGAGAGGAGAGGCTGAGGAGCGTTTCCAGAAACGTGCCGGTCCGGACGGTTCGCCATCGCCGCCAGCCCGCGACCTCTTTCTTCGTCTTCTTCTACCTTCATCGTGATTACGACAGTGCAACATGGCATTCCTCCAGTTTCCCTATGGCTCAAACCCTCCTCCGATTTCTACGAGTTGCCTGCGTAGGGGTGAAGAATGTGAGAGGATGTGACCCTAAGCCCTCAATGGATATAACCAGCGGCCCATTCGCCGGATGGCGAAGACTCCTGTGAAATATGCCGTCCTGAGAGACGCAGAACGAGAGGAGAGACAGAGAGAAGAGGTCGTCCGCGGAACTGGTCAGCCGCCAAATGCAATCGGGTTGAAAACGAGGGTGAATCGTCAATCCTGTTTGGGACTCGTCCTCTTCTTTTCGATTTCCTCGCTGACCCTCTCGTCTCCCCACCAGCTTGCTGAAGCAGGCGGGGTCTCCACGCCACCCACACCGACGAGAATCGTGACTGCGACGTCCATCGGTACAAATTCGTCAACGAGAATGAACATAACCCTTGTCCCTGTCGACTCTCCTACTCTGGTCCAAGGTCTATCGCGGAATACGCTGTCTTTCGTTTTTGAAACCCTGCACCCTGCTGCGCAATAACCCTCCTGAAAGCACTGTGTGCTTCGGGTCAGGCTCCCGAAGGCCCGAACGCAACAGAAGACATAGGCTCCCCATTGAATGCGTACCCCTCCTTTAAACCTATCTTTGACGCTGCAGAAGCACCCAAGAAATTTCCAAGGCAATGGATCAATACTGCCGATATGCGACATGTCTCCCCTTCCTTCACTCCCCCTTTCCATACCACGTTCGCTCTCTGAGGCCTTGATACTCCAGTCCGTCATTCCGAGCGGCTTCGGCCCCTTCCATGGTGCTACTCGGAGTACACACCGTGAAGTTCGACGTTCTGAAGAGGATCGCATTGCCTCTCCACGCCTGTCGAGCTCGGGGTCGCACTGCAGTCAGCCACGCTCGCTGAAACCATCGCACATTCCTATCAGCCAACCCGAGCCCAAGTGGGAGAACTCAAGACTTGCGCCGAACGGGACTCATCCATTCTCCATCATCTCCGCCTTTTCTTCTTTTCTTGCATGGTGCCCCTTCCCGCTTTACTCGAGCTCAGTCGGGCGATGCCAACGACGATTGCCAAGGCATGCCTACTAACGGCCTGCTCTGCGCGGGTTGTGGTCAACCGTCGCCCGAGGAGGCAGGGAAGAAATTTTTAAATTCTCTCCTTTGGCGTGCCTTCAAGGAACCCCTTGTAGTTGCTGAACGTGGCCGCGAGGTTCTCGTCGCAGCCAAGACGTGGGTTTCGTGGAACGTTCGAATGTCTTCCGATTCCGCCCAGCTTCAACTCCCTTCCCCTCCTGATTGTGGCATCGTTCCGCCAGACGATTGGCCGTTGTACACGGTGAACCTGTGTGCTTGGGTCAGCAACATTGCTCAACAGGCCATGGAAGATGATGCCCTTGCCTTCTGTACCCCTGCCTCTGCGGTCCCTGGTATCCTACCATCCCCCAACTAGACGAGGAAATTCATTCCCCAGCATTCGATGTACGACCCCGTGCCGAGGCTTAGGGACGACATAACTCTCCGGTACCTGTCATCTTCGTGATGAAGTAGACGGGTGGGGCAATCGACTCGTGGGATAGGAGGGGTGTACACCCCCTCCCAGCCTCTTCACCTAATGGAACATTCATCAACCGTTGATTCTCCATAATACCCGCTGGACGATCATCCAACGCAGACGAGATAAATTCTCCAGAGTCCTGTCTAGGACGGGGGGTGAGGATCTGGCTGGAGAGCGAGCCTTGGATGGTCTACGTCCTGGTTTGTCTGTGTGGCTGGATTGGGAGGGTGTACTCCCAGTGGTGATGAGTGGAATGAGCGGGCGGTCATGTTGTGGACCATAGAAAGATTGGGCTCGGATGGAGGGTCGCGGAATGTTGGGTTGGGGCCTGGGGTGGGAAGAGTGTATATTTGAGAGGGCGGGAGGGACGTTGTGAGGATAGAAGGGCATTTGAGCTCCCTGATGACTTCAATTGCCTGTTGGGTTGAGGAAGGTCTGGGAGAGGTAGCGTCGTGCAATCAATGGAGCAAGTGTTCCCGATAGCCCGGCTGGGGAAGAAAGTTTGTCGAATAACTACGAGTGGAACCCTTTTCTGGGTGCTTGTGCGAGGAGACCTCGCTCCTCCCAGGGTTCGAATAATATTGTCGAGACGAACAGGCAGCCTGTGGGGTGGAAACTATAGGGACAGAAAGGTGCATTCGCTGCGTTGTAACTTCAACCGCCTGGTGGCTCGACGAAGATCTTGGCGGTGGGAGGCGAAGGAGAAGCATCGTTCAACGCAATTCAGAACAACCCCCTACGATCCCAGTTGAGGAAGGAGGGCTGTCGAAGAAGCATGAATCACCCTCTACTCCTCTGGATATAGGTGTTGAGGCCTGCCTGCTCGCTCATACGTCGTTGAGACGAAGGAGCAAAGATTCAATGGGCAATGGAAGAGCGAAGATGTGGATCAAGGTCATGATGTTGCTGCTGGAGGCAGGGGGTTACGGCGCAGTTTTCATCATGGCTCGACAAAGGACTGCCGCCCATTGTTGTTATAAGGAGCCTAGTCGAATTCAGAAGGAATGAACATTCATCTACGGTCGAGTCGACTGAGATGCACCTGTCACCCCGAACCCGTCCCCATCATCAGTGGAGTCTTTCCTTGCCATCTTTGGCACCCTATCCTCCCTGGCATGTTCTCTGTGCTGAGGACCCCATTTTCTCTGATTGCGTAAATTTCAGAGACCTTCTGGTGCATGTCTGCAATTAAAAACTATTTAATCCCAGCTATCCAGCCCTCGTTAGCCATATGAAGGACAAGCCTATCAACAACCAGTCACAGACTGGTGTCCTGCAGTGGTGTTGTCGCTCATGTCCCCAGGCAAATTCTGCATACTGGCTTCCTGATCGAATGATGGGTTCCGTCCTGCAGTCGCACCTGTTCTTTTCTTGACATGCCTCATGCAAGCTTGCTGCTAATTACAGCAGATCACCTTTGTCTGTATTGACTCCCGCTATCCTCATTTCTTTCCCATCTACGGACCATGAAATCCAGCCACAAGGAACAATTCAGGAATCAGCGGGCACGGAACAGCCAGCGGGAAGGCTGACAGCTCTTCCTGATGGTCGGCAAGAGCTCATCAGCTTTTTGGATGATAAGTCTTGATCTGCTGCCTTCAATAGCTCGACCTACAGGCCTAATCGACGTGTTTTAGAAGTTCGGATAATTTTCCAAGACCCCATTCGTGGCCGATATCAGGAGCCAGGGGCTGTAGGGCAGTGTTTGGTAGCTTGTTCGCTCGCCCTTACAGTCGTTTGCATATCTGTTGTCAGTTGCGTTTTTTCTGCGAGAGGAGCTGTCAAGGCTGTTCACACCACCAAATTGGTTGATTGCGGTTCAATACGTTATATGATCAAGCTCGTGGCAGGTCTGACGTTGTGCACCCACTGATACAGGGCAAGTGTGAAATTATATGTCACATCACTCTACTCGAGAAAAACGCAACAGACAAAAGATATGCAAACGACTGTAACCTCGTTTCAATTCGCTTGCTTTCCCTCATTTGGTTCACTTTGGTGGTGGTATCTCCGCTAAATCTAGCCTTCCAGTTTGCTGTGCAAATGAACTTTGGCCCTTCCTGTGATCCGTTCAATAGGGAGACGTTGGTGTGTGTCCCACTCCTCCATTAGTGCCTAAGATATCTCGGTGCATCGCTGCGTCTTTTCTGCATTTGGGTAATTATCAAACTCAGTTATTGACGCGTGACCTGCAGGCTGTGTGGGCGGGGATGAACTGCATACCTGTCACCTCACTACAGCCTCGCGTCCCCCTTGTCGTCTTCTCTCATCATCGACATGGCTGACGAGCTTCCCCAAAGCTCCAAAGAAAAGACAGGTGTCGGAAGCTTCTTCAAGAATGTGCTTACTCCGCAGAGCCGCTCAGCTTTACCCCGACCTCCAGCCTCTTCCCCCGAGGATCACAGTGGAGAAACGGCGTCAGTTTCTTATGCTATCGTCTCCTCTGTGTCCTCCTTGATACATCCAGGACTGGCTCCTTTGGCTTCCGCAGACCGTACCTCCACCCAGGAGGTAGATCGCACGGTAGCCCAGTTGTCAGCTCAATCAGATAACGGGTTTTCAGCACAACGAGAACAAGGTGAGCTTCTGTTGGGAGATCGAGTGCACTGATAGGATTTACAGTCTTGATCAGGCGAAGATAATACTTTACTGCCCCAACATTTGACCGTCGCCATGGGTTCAGCTCAAGCTCATGGTGAGAATACGCAATGTCTCTTGGAAGCGGGCGCTAAAGTGCCATCAGAGCTCACCGGCAAGCCTGCCGAAGCGACAGTGGGCTCATCTCCAGCGGCAACGTCATCTGCTCAATCCACGGCCAAGGATGCGCTCAAGGTTACGCTCAATTTCACGCAGACGCTCATGAAGAGGCTGCCGGAGATCGTTGACGGTAATCCAGTCAAGATGGCGCTGAGTCTTGTGAAGGCAATCATCCAGATTAAAGATGTTGGTGCATTTCCTCACTCTCCCTTCTTCGCTGACTCTCGTACCACCAGGCTGTCAAGGACAACATGGACGCCGTCGAACGAAGGATAGCATCGACCGGTGCTCAGTTGGCGATAGTAGAAAAGGCGCTTGCCGATCCGAGGACTTACGATGAGGAAGGAAACCAATGGATGAAACAGTTCAAAACGTATTTTCTATCATATCCCGTGTCGAACCTTTTGCTGACGAACATCACTCATCCAGTACGTTGGAACGTGAAATCAATGAGCTACTTCGACTTAGCAAGGAGTGGATGATCAGGAAGGTGGCGGATCATGAGAAGGAGAAGGGAGAAATTGCGGAGATTTTCGACAGGGTGAATGAGGCCAGAGTCCAGTTCGAGGTGCGTATCACTCTTTTTCATTCGCTCGCACTACCTCAATCCTCTCGTCCTCAGCTCGGCACTGGCATCGCCGTTTACAAGATCGTGAATGCACTCCAAAATGACCTCAGGGTAGGTACCGCTGCCTCTTCCGAGACCCAATCCATGTTCACCTCCTGCAGCGTTCCCTTGGGAAGGACCTCCATGTCTCGCGTATCGCCGATCACAAATACTATCTCCGAGAAAAGGAGCAGGAGAAACTGCGTCGGGAAGTCTGCACTACTGGAACCCGCGTTCCCATTCTGAAGAATATCGTCAAGTGGGTGAACGATATGTCGCCGCAAACCCCGAGTATCTACTGGCTATTCGGTCCCGCCGGCTCAGGGAAGAGTTCCATTGCCTATACAATTGCTCGTCGCTTCGAGCTCACTGGTGATGTTGATGACACGATCACCCTGGGTGGCAACTTCTTCTGCTCGCGACAGTTCGACGAAACCAGGGGCGTAACCTGCATCGTCCGTACCATTGCATATCATCTTGCTCTCAAGTGCAAGGAATTCGCGGAGTGTCTCCAACGTTGCGAAACATTTGATGCTATCTATGAAGGACCCCGCGCCCAGCTCAACGAACTTTTAGTTCAACCTTGGGCCGAATCTCGATCCGTTCTCGCCAGAGATTCGTCGACCTCACCACGTTATCTCATCGTCATCGATGCTCTCGATGAAGTAGAGGCTCGTGGTGGCTCAGAGTTTCTGCGCGCCCTACTCGACGTCATCAACGAGCACGACATGGCAGGGCTCAAATTCTTTGTGACCAGTCGGTCAGACCCGGATCTAGTAGCCTATGTCGAAGGGTTTCAACGCAAGCAACTCTACCGTCTCCAAGATGTCGAAAACGAAGAGGTTGAGGCCGACATCACAAAGTACCTGGAGGCGAGCCTTCCCCACTTCGCAGGTCTTAGCGAATTGGCGGGTATGCTCGAATTCGCGGGTGGCTTGTTCATTTGCGCTGCCACTCTTGTGAGGCATCTGACACGCTACAAGCCGGTGGAACAGAAACGGATTCTGAGTAAGATCCTTCCCGGCTCAGTCACCTCACCATGCTTGCAGCAGCCATCAAAGGCTATGTTCCTCCTTGACGCGTTGTATCTTCAAATCCTTTCGGATGCATTTCGTGACTTGGAGAGCGATGAGTTCTCTACACGCCTCCAAATCCTTCATACGGCTCTCTGCACCGCTGAGCCAGTCTCAGCCTCAACTGTCGCCGAGCTTGTCTGTGATGATCCCAGCAAGACTGACCTGGCGTTTTCGTCCGCTGAAGTCGCTGACGATGTTCTGTCGCAACTTCATGCGGTACTCTATTTTGATACCCAAAAGAACATCCTCTCCTACCATAAATCCTTTTCCGATTTCATTTTTGACCAGCATCGGTCGAAGAAATATTGGTGCGACCGAGGCATTCACCATAGGGTTCTCACTGAGGCCTGTTTCCAAGTGATGAACAGTGGATTGAGGTTCAACATCGCAAATATACCCTCATCTTTCATGCTCGATGCTGATGATCACGAGCTGCCGCATCGAGTCAAGCAAACCATTCCCCCTGCATTGAGCTATTCCAGCCAGAACTGGAGTCACCACCTTTCCATTATGTCATCAATCACATCTAGTCCTGACCCGGTTCTTGGAATCTTGGCAAATTTCCTTCAGCTCCATGCACTCTTTTGGATTGAGGCCATGAATTTGCTGAAGGTTAGTGGTCTGTGTGATCCAATGCTGCAAGTGGCAAAGAAGTGGGCAACCAAGGTGAGTTTTGTGAGCCAAAATCCTTGATTTGTTTTCTTGACCCATTACACAGTACAACTTGGGCCTAGCACAACAATTGTCTGAGGCTGCATCATTTGCACTGTACTTCAGTGCAAGTGAAGCCATGCACTCAACTCCCCATCTCTATATCTCTTCCCTTGCAACATGGTTATGGGACCTTGAGCCCTGTCAGACATGGAGAAACCACTTCCCTGGGATTCCCAGGTTTTCAACCAATCATGGACACCACAATCTCCCTTTGTTGAGCCTGGATATGGGCAGGGGTGCAAATGCTGTGGCATACACCAGGGATGTGAGATGGATTGCCTCAGGATCAGATGATGGGTTGGTGCGAATATGGGATATGTCAAGAGGCAAGGTGCAGAGTGTGCTAGAGGGTCACACTGGATGGGTTTTGTCAGTTGCATTCTCCAGTGATGGAGCTTGCATTACCTCAGGCTCAGAWGAYRGATCTGTGCGGGTGTGGGATATCTCAACAGGCAAGGTGCAGAGTGTGCTGAAGGGTCACACTGGATCAGTTTTTTCAGTTGTGTTCTCCAGTGATGCTGCTCACATTGCCTCAGGCTCATATGACAAATCCATCATAATTTGGGGTCTGCAAGTCCTCTACCTGACAGAAAAGGTAGCTGACTCATATGGCAATCAAACCCGCACTGGATGGCTTCTTTCCCCTGACAGAGAACACCATCTCATGTTTGTCCCACTCAGTGCAAATCTGCCTGAGCCTCCAGCCATTCATCTTCTTTCAAAATCCCAATCATCCTCCATCTCCCTTGCAAGTGCCAAGCTGGGTGACCAATGGTTCAGGTGTTACAATGCTGGGCTCTTTTGTTTGGAAGGCAAGCCATAGAAACATATCCCTCCCTTTAAATAATTATGTTTTTGTCATGCTGCCCAAGTCAATTACCCAACTTTCATGTAGCTTATCAGCCCTATTCCCATGCCCAGCTGGTGTTGCCAGGATGCTGAAATTCCTACATTTCACCCACTGTATCCACATCATTCTACATCTTTTTCTGTTTTATTTACATTTCTTCCATGTTCTGTACTCCACTCCTTACTCTTTACCCTGATGTGTATAAGAATACTTGTGTAAAGCAGCCAATGCTTTGTACAGCAAGGTCTGAGGCATTTTTGACTGGCTTTCTGCCAACAATTCAGCCCCCCCCCACCTTGTTGCTGGTCCATTGTGTTTAATAGTGAGCATTTCCTTGAAAACTCTACAGTGGATCATCTTTCAATCAATATGCATTTCTAAAACAGAGTATACACCTCCTTGTCAGTCCACTGGGAAGCAAAAACATAAAAGGAAATGAAGGCCCACAAAAATTAGATCACAAAACAGCAGCCAAATGATGGCTGCAGATGCCAGAAGCACCACCTTGGCACATGTTGACCCCTTGGAGTACCCAAGTCAAAAATGCCTTGGGATTGTAGAATGGTAAGCTTGTTGAACAAGGTTTGATTTTCACAGGTTAAGTTTGTACCAATATGCATCGGTGATCAGTCAATGTGCCCCCAATAGTCATTTGGATAAGTGGAACAGTGGAAAGTTGGCATCTTGTGCAGCAGCACTTATGCTAAGTTTGTGGGTGCAGCTCACCTCAGGCATCTGGCTCAACTAACCTCTTAAGTTACCAAATTTCCATGAGCCACTGAACCTTTTGGTTAACTGAGCCATAGCTGGCTAGGCCACCAGCTGAGACCTTTTTTTGNTTTTCAGGCTGAGCCAACTCCTGAGTGGCTGTGTATGACTCCAAATTTCTGAGCCAAAATAAGCTAATTATTGTGAACTACAGCTGTATTGAGCCTGACTCAAGGCTGAAGCACCAAAGGATCACACTCAAAAAAGGTGAAGACTTGGCAATGGTGATGCCAGTGACAATGACAGCTGGGAAGAAGACCCAAGCATGGAACTTGAAACACCATCTTTGCAGGAAGATATGCCAGGTGATGACTCACCTGTTGATATGACTGTGTTTACTTTTTCACAAGTAGATATCAATTTATTGAATAACAAGTTCATAACCTGTGTGAAGTGGCCGATGCTTTGCACAGCAAGTGCCAAGGCATTCTTGACTGGAATCAGCGGCTGGAGTGATGGCTGCACATGCCAGAAGCACTGTCTTGGCATCCATCAACCCCTTGTAGTACCCAAGTCAAAAATGCCTCTGAATTGAATACATGGTTGTGGCTATCTAATCTCTATGTTATAAAACCCTTCCAGCATTAAGATAACTCATATGGTGCAAAGGATAAAGGAAGAGTATGCTACTCTTGGGTTCACAAGAGTTGGAGTCTACTTGAGGACTGCCAACTTAGAGGCACACCTGCCATATACCCAAGATTGGGGTTCAGTATGTTAGCTGGTTGGCACCACTTCAGATCAAACAGCCTACCCTGCAGCTGAACAACTCAGTTTCAATACCAGGCAATAGAGAAGGTTTCCTAGGCACCAAAAGTACCTAACCTCTTGTGTGGCCTCACATTAATCAAGTGTATTCAGTGCTAGAGCAGTGGGACAAGTCTCTAAGTACCCAAAGAGATGTGCAGCAAGGTTTTGGCACATTGAACAGTATGATGATTGGTGCAGCACAAGAAAGGAGCTCAAAGTACTCTGAAAGAAAGATCATTCATGGAAAAAGGTAACCTGGAAAGCAGTCACCAGGGATTTGCCAAGGTGTGAGAGAGAGTTCAATGTGAGAGGGAAGGATAAAGAGGTATGAGGAGGGCTCGAGACAACAATGGTTCAATACCTGATTGCTTGAGGTGTGAGGGGTGGAACAAATGTATTGGCAGTAATTATAATTGTAGACAAGATCGATGACAACGAGAGACAAGAAGAAATATATTGAAAAGATGCAAATGTGAAATGACTGCTCGAATCTGAATCAATGCGGGGGAAAGGTAAGATGTCCACTAAAATCCATCTTGAGGGTATATAAGATGTTCTGGTTTGTGTGTACACACTCAGTGTACAAACNAAAGTGCGAGTCCAATCAGACTTTGCCAGGCAATCGCAATATCCTACAAATATTTGAGAATGGTCCACAGAAAAAAAATCCATCCATGTAAGGAAATAAAAGGTCCTGAACGGGCAATGGAGTTAGCTAAGCAAAGCAAGAGACAATAGGGCGAGTGAACTGTTTCTTCGCTGATACGACCGTGTTCGCTTTTTGCAAATAAATACCCATTTTATTGAATATATTGTTCACAATTCAATCAACGGTCGTGTCTAATTAATCCCTACACTATAAAACCCTGCCAGTATTGAGGTAACTTGCGCAGCACAAAGGATAACAAAAGAGTGCGTTACTCTTGGGTTCACAAGAGTTGGAGTCTACTCAAGGACTGCCGACTTAGAGGCATACCTGCAATATACCCAAGATTAGGGTTTAGAGCCAGCCGGTTGGCACCACTTCAGATTAAATGGCCTACCCTGCAGCTGAATGACCCAATTTCACTACTAAAGCTATAGGGGTGGTTTCCTAGGCACTAAAGGAACCTAACCTCTTGCACGGCCTCACATCAATCGAGTATATTCAGTGCCAGAGCAGTGGGACAAGTCCCTAGGCATATAAAGAGATGGCGTGGCAAGGTTTCAGCACCTCAAACAGCATGATGGCTGGTGCAGCACAAGAAAGGAGCTCAACATACTCTGAAAGGAAGGTCATTCACGGAAAGAGATAACCCGGAAAGCGGTCACAAGGGTTTTTGCCAAGATAAAGATACTCAATTGACAGAGGTCTGACTCCTCCTCACACGGCTCAAGCAGAGGCACACCTAAGGCAGCGGTTGGTATAACCATAGACCAACCACCCTTGATCAACTTCAGCATCCCCTTCAGCCAACCCAAAAAGGCAAAGGAATCTATTTAATAGTCATGGCGCAAGCGCACGAGTGGCGCAGCGGCACCTTGGTGTATCCAATACCCTCTTTTTTATCTCTTTATCTCCCTCTCTAGCTGGGGCCTGGACTCTTTTTATTTATAAATCTCGTGTACACCTATTTACCATGCTCTGGTGATTGTGCGGCTCCAGATAGTATATATATTGGACTCTCTTAGCATAGTTTTTCCCCAGAGAATTACTGCTGTTTTTATTGTGTTACTTTGTGTTTGCAATTGACTGGTTTTGTGACTTTTATCTCATGCAGCATGATACTAAGTAAAGGAAAGATCAAAGCTATAAAGATATAACCTTATGGGTTAACTGTGTGATTATTGAGCACTCCTCGATTACTTGGAACTGGTGTGTACAAGAGAGAGAACTTGTTAATTCTTAATACTCTACACTACCCCCCATACTCGCACCCCCTGATTTCAGTGTGGCATGGCTATGAAAGGTTTTACATACTACTTACCTCGCACAGCTCGACTTGGAGTTGGTGTTAGGTGTTAGGTTGTGTGAGTTAGTAGTCTCACTGTTCTCGATCTCTTCACCGCTCAGAGTTGGGTCACTCCCCACATCTCCCTGGGTCTTCTTGTGCTGACTCCCAGTCAGCGCAATATAAGAGGGAGTAGGCTAACTAAAAGCAAGGTAGTGTAGGTCAAAAGAGAAAGAAGGAAATAGGGTGCAAAAATGGGAAGATAGGGTCCAAAAGGGTGTAAGAATTTCTAGTCAATAGGGATTGTAAAGATTGAGGTAAGGTAAAATACTGGCAGAAAGGGTCCATAAATGAGGCTGAGACAATGTCCTGGAAGGTAGGGAGTACAACAAGGCCATGGGGTATATAAGCTATGTATGCAGGAAGGAATGTACATCACACTTCCACTATGACTTCTACTCATGTCAAGGTTCCATCCTATCTTTGTGGCTTCAGTCAAACTGTGGTGCACTCAAGCATGAGAACATTGGAGGCAAAATTGATGAGGGAGATGGGGGCGGTTTCCCTTGCATCAACAAAGGAGATGAAGGGGCAGCTTGATCTGGTGTTGGCTCATATGGTGTGTATTTTCTTGACGCTTTCTTTGCTTCTACTTCCAACATGACTTGCAGTACAACCTGTATCACTCTTGGGAGCTCCTTCGTTGCTTCAGGTTGATTCCAACACTGTGGTTTTTGATATGTTTGTTCAAAGAGCACATTTTATGCAAACCAAATGCAAGGGTTGACTTTGTCTACAATCTGCAATACAAATGTTCAAGCTAGGCAAATTCAAATTTGCATTGCATGTGTCTGGCCTCCCTTTGCCACCACTAAAACTTTGCTCAATATGTGTCCAATGTAGGCACATTAAACACAAACTGTAAACAAATGCATTCCTTGCACCTGATTTGCCTAAGATGCGCTTATTAAACAAACACATGAAAAACCACAGTGTGTTCAATTCTGTACTCCTGATGCCATTCAGTTGGCAGTTCAAGTGGTGAAAATGGAGCGAATGGATGATGAGACTTTCCTCCTTCAATTCAGGGAGATGCAGGCAAAGATTGATGGTCTTGTGTGGCGAAACATTGAGGGGCACCAGGAAGAGATGGGAGGATTCAGAATGGAGTTGGTGAATGATGTTAGCTTGCTATGCACTGTATTCTTCCTCAATAGTTTTGTTATTGGGTTCTCTGTTGTGCGATATTGACTCAAGTTGATTCTCATCCATGTCCGTGATCCTGGTGACCGGAATTTGACTCAGAGTGCATGAATAGTAGGGAATAGTGCAGTAGGCTGCATAGCAAAGCTTTGAGACCATTCTATCAAGTTCAGCGAGCACAAAAGAACCTCCAGTCATCTTCTTGAGAACTACAAAGGGGCCAATGTATTGGGGCTTTGTTTTAGCACCAATCAATGAGTCAATGCGCGAGTTTCAAACAAGAACAAGTGAACCAGGCTTGAGTTCAAAACTTCGAATTGAATTTCAATATTCCTTCTTGAACTGACGCACTGAGGCCATACAAGAGCAGTGAAGAGCATTCTTGACTCGTTCAAGTCCTCTGGTTGCTTCTGCAGCATGCGTGCTCAGTAGGCAATGAGATCTGGGGTGGAGATGATTTTACTGAGTGGTCTTGAAAGGTAAGTAGCTTCCACAAGGTCGAATGGGAGCAGTGGTTCTATGCCATGTGCAATGTAGTAGGGTGAGTAGCCTGTTGATTTTTGAACTGTCACATGCTCTGCCCAAAATACTGAAGGTGTGACAAGTGGCCATTTTGATTCATCCACCATCTGCTGCCTTGATGAGGGCTTCACAGACATCCCAATATCAATGTTCTACAATCCCATTGGCTCATGAGTTATATGGCGAAATGGGAATGTGAGGGATGCTGTATTGAGTCTTGAGATATTCAATAGCTGCTGTGAATGCTCCACCATTGTTGGTGACAATTTCTTCAATCATTCCCCAGTGACAGAGGATCTCTTCAAAGATGAATGAAGCAATTGCTGTATGAGACTCTTGACAAAGCATTTGCCATTCTGGGTAAGCTGAAAGTGAACATCAAGCGTGAAAGATGTATCTGTAGCCATGTGGCTTTGGCATGAGCATGGTGTTAATGTGAACCTTGCAGAAAAGTGAGAGAGGCATCGGGACAGTTGGAGGGATGTAATAGTGGTGGGGGTTTCGATTTTGGCATTTGTGGCACGTTTTGATGTACCATTTGACATTGTTGAGAAGGTAGGGCCACCAAAATTTTTCCAGGAGTCAAACACAAACTGTAAATACTCCTTTGTGACCCAGGTCATCGTGTGCTTGCTTCAGAAGTGTATAGCGTCAAGGTGGGGGGATGTAGAGTTTGTGACGTCCATGTGGGTCTCGTTTGAAAAGTTCTCCGTTGATGAGCACAAACTTCATTGCATAGTTGACAAATTGCTTGAAGGAGGGCTCATCTGGGGTGTCCAGGGGTTGTTGAGTAGTCTTCAGGAAGTCTTCAACTTTTTGAACAAGTCGATCTTGTTCTTGTGCGCATTCAGATTGTAGGATTGAGACTTCACGATGCGAAATGGAAAGAACAAGTGCAGCTGGTTGACTAATTGGTTGAGGGCGAGTGCTGTAGCCTGGAAGGGTTTGATGTGATAGAGGATAATGATTCCAATTTAGAATAACCACAGCAAATGAGTAGGCTTGATCTGGCCACTCCTCAGGGTCGTTTTCTACCTGGGGATCATCTGGGAAAGGTTCATGGTGAGATAGTCTGTCTGCAGGACCATGAAGGTGACCTGGTACGTGCTGCAGCTTGAAATCAAATAGGAGAATGCCAGCTATCCATCAATTTATTGTCGCATTGGGTTGGATGTTGGGGTTGCTGAGCATGCCTTTGATATACTTTGTGTCCACCTCCACAACAAGGTTCTTCACTCTGATAATGTAGATCTAAATATCTTTGAGTGCTCAGAACAGTCCAAACAACTTGATCTTTGCTTGGGAGTAGCGTCATTCTAGTTCATTCCATGTAATTGAGCCAAAACGAGAGGGATAGCAAAGCTTGTCATCTCCAATCTGAGAGAGGATGTATCCTACTGCAAGGTGCAATGAGCCAACTGCTAGGATGGTTTTGTTCTCTGTTACATAGTCGATTGGTTGGATGGCTGGGGAGGTTTGGACAATGTACTTCAAGGTTTCCATTGATGCAAGCTCGTCCGGACCAAAATTGAATTCGTGTTTACAACGAGTGAGATGGACAGGTGGTTCTGCATGTATGGCAAAGTCCTTGATGAACATCCTGAGAGTCCCAACAACTCCAAGAAATCCTTGAACTCCAGTCAGGTTTGTTGGAGTGGGCCAGTCGGTTATCTTTTGAACACAGTCTGGGACTGGACAACAACCTTCATAGGTGCATAGATGACTAACAATAATAGCTTTGGAAACGCAGAGCTGGGCTTTAGAACCTGAGAATGTACCACCAGCATGTTGTACTCATTGGACAATTTGGCCTACATTGTTGAAGTGTTCCCAGACACATCAGATGCCTGGGTTTTCAGGAATTGTCTCAAAGGTACCGTCTGGGAGCTCATATCGAGTGGGGGGACCTTTCATACGCACATTGTCAACAAAGGGAATGGTGAGGTGTGGTATTTTGTCTTGGAGAATGAAAGTGATGTTGCCATGTTGAATTTGCATTGAGTTGGTGTATCCCATTGGTATGCATGTAAGCCAAAGTGTTCTGAGAGGCGATTGGAAGGTTGTGAGATTGCAAGACTCAGAAGAAAGCTCTTGCTGATTGAATCCGACAAATAGATCAAGTACTGTGTAGCACACATGGCCACTGAACTGTTCTGCATAAGGTTCAATTGTCGGGGGAAGAGCAGAGTCTTTGATTGTGACTGCATTGAGGGGTTGAAGGTCATGAATGAGACAAAGTAATTTCCCATCTTTCTTGAGTATGCAGAACTAGCAAGAGCAATAGGAGGCATTCAATGGTTTGTAGACTCCCGCTGTGATCTTCAACTTGATGATTTCAACAACACAATTAAAGAGGCCAGGAGGAATAGGGATGTTGTGCAATACCCATGGAATATGTTCAATAGTTGGGATGATGATAGGTTCAAGGTAGTCAGTTGAAAAGCAGCCTTTCTCAGATTTGTCCCATGCAAAAGTGTCTTCAAAATGTCGAATGAATGTGTGTGCAAGCTTCTGTTCCTCAGGAGTAAGGAAACCATGCTTCTGGAATATATCATCCTTAGCTTCCATTTGTTCATGGGTGTAACAATAACCTGGAGTGAACTTGGGAGGTTGGTGAGGAAGGTGAGGCATTGAAGCTAAGGGGTCAACATTTGGGGGCTGGTGACGAACAACTCAGAACTTCTCTGGCAGTGTGGTAGCGACAGGCTTGACACATTGGGAAACCTTCTTGTACTTGTAACAGGAGGATGGTGGTTGCTGGGTAGCTTTGCAGTATAGTTCAGATTTGAAAAAAGCGATATGGAGACAATCATTAATAGATTTTAGTGAAATATCAAAAATAGCGACTGTGTGGTGGTGAAAATAAGGATCAAAACGAGCATCATAGGCCAGATTAGAAAGGAGAGAATTAAGGGAGGA
Organism: Candolleomyces eurysporus; assembly: GCA_027579435.1. Lineage (NCBI taxonomy): Eukaryota > Fungi > Basidiomycota > Agaricomycetes > Agaricales > Psathyrellaceae > Candolleomyces > Candolleomyces eurysporus. Next base: position 117,015 of record JANBPK010000930.1, read on the forward strand.
ATGGCGAGTATCAATAGGGGTATTGTGTTTTCCAGCAGGCATTGATGAGGGCATTGGGGTGACCAAGGGTGCTGAAGTATCCATTCGGGCACTGGCTAGATCATTGACAAGACCTAAAAACCCACACGCACAGCTGTACACTTCCAATCTCGAGGCTGAGTAGGTAGAGTGACAACAGAGCCAGTATTAGGGTTGGTGATGGTGATATGAGCGTCGCCGTTATGGAAATGTTGAATGCCAGCTTGAGCATGTGTGAGGAATGGTCATCTGAGCAGTAAGTCATAGGGTGCGTTGCCAATGACCTGGAGTTGTAGATAGAATGTTGAGGGACCAATATTGACTGCAATATTCCTGAGCAGTCTCACTGTATTACTGACACTGTGGTTTTTGATGTGTTTGTTCAAAGAGCACATTTTAAGCAAACCAAATGCAAGGGTTGACTTTGTCTACAATTTGCAATACAAATCTTCAAGCTAGGCAAATTCAAATTTGCATTGCATGTGCCTGGCCCCCTTCTGCCACCACTAAAAATTTGCTCAATATGTGTCCAATGTAGGCACATTAAACACAAACAGTAAAAAAATGCATTCCTTGCACCTAATTTGCTTAAGATGTGCTTATTGAACAAACACATAAAAAACCGCAGTGTGACACTTGCATTTGCTGATTCCATAGGTATACTATGATCCCCTAGCAGAGGGAGACCAAGTTTTTCCCAAAGTCCACGATGAATAGCAATTATTTGAGAGTCATCATCAAGTATTGCTGGCACCTTCCATTGGCCGCTGACTCCTGCTATAGATACTTCAATAGTTTGCAAGGTCTCTGACTGGTTAGCAACAATTGTATGTTCTTCTGGTGGTGGAGGCGTGGAATGGAAGAAGGACTCCATAAAGGAATCAAACATTATAGCAGATGTGTTTGAAGATGAAGAGGTACTGGTGTTGGGCACTCATTGAGTTGTAGTCTTGTCCTTGATGACTTTGTGGAGGTGGGAGTGATTGCAAGCAATTCTTGGACTGAAATCAGTATCTGCGTATCCAGTGTACATTCTATGACCTTTTCGACGATTTTTGGGTCTTCAATCAGTGCAACATATCGAAACTGGGCCGGGGAGTTCCCAGAAGCATTGGGAGGTGCTCCTGACATACTAGAGCTTGTCCCTGACGGATTCGTTGAGTTCTGAGGGCTCTGAGCTGTGGGGGAGGTTGAGGGCAATGACAATTTCAAGTTAGGGATGCTGGCAGTGTTGCTATGTGAGGCTGCGGTCTTTTTCGATGTGTTTCAAGTATTGGGAGGTGAGGAGCGGTTTCCCATGCAGCGCTTGAGGTTATTGACCTTACCCTGCGTTTGAGCAATCATAGACTCGAGAACTGGTATTTGGTTGACTTCCACTTTACTGAGGGGTGGGTTTTCAAGCTCATCAATTTCTTCAAACACACCGGAGGTTTTGGGTGGTGGTGATGTACAGGTAGCAAACTAGGGTGCTCTAACAACCAAACTATAGAACTCAAACACACACACACAACCACAACAATACAACACACCAAATACCTTTGTTAAGATAAAGGCGGGCAAAGGGTATAGGTAAAGCTCTTAGTCTAGTCAGCAGAGGCTTCTAGAACTCTTCTTGTACAATCACAAGTTTGAGGGGGAGCTAAGGCTCAACCTGCAACAATATAAATGCTTCTCGAAGCAACTTTGCTAACACATGGTAGGATTTGAGATACAACAGATAACTTCACGGACAGAGGACACAGCCTTGAGCAACTTTAATGCAAGAATGATTCAATAAAACACAAGTGACACGACTCTGATTGACTTTGCAAACTTAAACACTTTTCTCTTGATAACAGACAGCTCTTGTAGATTCCTGGGAACATGGTCCTGACATGAAATACAAACGCTAGCTACCCACTAATGCTATAATAGATAAAACAGAGACATATATATATGTAATATGTTGGCAAACAGACAAAGAACAAACAGATGACAGAGA